>JAHKKF010537671.1:0-20214 GCA_019740295.1 Labeo calbasu
ATATATATAATTTATTTATATATTAGTGTTTTGCACACTTTTACAATTAATTTTATGCTTTTTACTGTCTGTACTGTCACTTCTGATCAATTTAATGTATCTTTGCTAAATATAAGTAGTAATTAATTTCTTTGAAAAACATGTATATATATATATATATATATACAGTACAACCAATATTTGGAGCAATAATATTATTGTTGGCAATAATATCATAATATTATTGAAAACACTGTTTCAGGTGGTTTTTGCATACTTTTCAAATAATTTCATAAACAAAACAAAAACTTGCATCAGAAAAAAATTTCAGACGTCAACTGACAGACTTTTGCATGTGAAGCTCTTTGGTAAATGTCATTATGTTGGTCAGACTGTTTTTTGGGTGTTAAAGGCTTTTAACATTCGTTTCCTTTTTAGCAAAAACACGACGATTTAGATGTTTATACAGCATATGCATCACACACTGAAAACGAAATGACTTTAACAACATTACTATCAGTGATAAACAGACAAATAAGCAAGACAGATTAATCAAACCAACAAACGAGTTCAGAGAAACTTTGGAGGCGTTCAGCGTTTTGCAAATGGATCTTCAGTAATATGATCAGGCCAGAACTGCCTCGGCCAATCACGTCGCCTGTTAATCATCTCGGCCAATCAATTTGTTTGTTAATCCGCTTGGTCATGCAAAAACACATTTGCATGTGGAAAACATTTTTGCAAATCACTGTCAGGCTAAATAAACGACATAATGTAGAATTTATGCTGGATAACTAGAAAACATCATTAAACGCATTCAGTATACAAATAATGATTATAAAGAAGCTTCTGCTGCCTTTCATTAAATGAAGTTTCACATCAAAACAGTTTGGTCACTGCATTCGGTTCATTCTTACCCGTACGGCAAAAAAATATACTTATTTTTGGCCAAAATACATTTTAAATATACGCTAAAAATATGATGTAAACAGTGAAGCTCAGCGGAATATATTTTTGAAATTTAAAGCATATTTAATTTCAAGCTTGATGTACCAAAATATATTTAAAAATCCAACCAAACAGTATTAAATATTTTTTTCAAATATTCAAAAATGCTAAATATATATTTAAAATGTTTTTAAAAGTATATTTACATTTTTAAACATATTTTAAAAAATGGCCAAAAAATATATTGGTAGAAAATATATTTACAAATATATTGTTTGGCCATTTTTATGAATATTTTGAAATATATATTTAAAATATATATTTTTAAAATATAGTTTTTTGCCGTATGGGTACAGAAAAGTCTGAAAAACAAACAACTCTAGCACAAACTTTAGAAATACATATGTAGTGTTTTAATATTATCATCTATAAAACAAAATGCTAATTATATTAAAAAGAGAGGAATAAATGTTAAAGACGACGTGACACCTGGTTTTCAGCACACATACAAATAATAAACATTTATAAACACATAAAATGACATCATTCATAAACGATACTATATGTAAAGTAAACATTGATATTTCTGCAGTCCTCACGAGCCAATCGCAGCCTCTCGTTGAGAAAGCCCCGCCCGGTGGCTTCACACTGGTGGAAATCTGATTGATTGACACAGGCTGTGTCCAATTAAACGCTTTGAATCGACTTAACTGTGTCTATATAATAATTCAACAACATTACCTAGTAATCCATGCAGAAAATAAGCGTCATCCTTGCCCTTCTCCGACTATATACAAAACTAGACTTTCTGAAGAAAATGTGCGTGGTGTTTGATTGTATTGTAGGTCATTGGCTGGGTGTTTCTAAGCGGTTGCTAGGGTGTCGTCGTTGATTGCTAGGTGGTTTCTTACTCGAGTCCACCTGAAGTGTAGATACATACTCAAAAGAAACCTTAATTAAAGCATTTCTTTGATGTGCATTATATTTGCATTATATTCTGGTTATTACATCGTCAAAATCAGCCATTTGATAAACTGAATTCATAAAAGCTTTGAGCAGAAACAACTTTACAATAAGATTCCATTAGTTAACTTAGTTAATTGTATTAGTTAACATGAAATAACAATGAAAAAACATCTGAAGCATTTGCTAAAAAATCAAAATCAAAATCAATTAAATATATTTCTGAAATTATTTTGCTTTGACCTTTATATAACAAAATATATTTTAAAATGTATTTTAGGGGCAACAAAATACATTTTTAAATACATTTCTTTTGCTACATGCAAATGTTCACGCATCTTGACAACAAAGTTTTTCTTCAAATGTGATATTACTACATTGAAATATATGGAGGGCAACATTTTTAAAAAATATTTTTCAAAAATGGCCAAAAAATATATTGGTAGAAAATATATTAATGTAAATATATTCTCAATTTATTACTGTTCTTTGGCCATTTTTTAATATTTTAAAATATATTTAAAAAACAATTACATTTTGTTTTTTGTAGGTAACATGATAGTCGTATTTTTATTAACTAACAATAACAAAAAAGTATTTTTAAAAAATGGCCAAAAGAATATATTGGTAGAAAATGTATGCACGTAAATATATTTTAAAATTATTATTCATATTTTGGCCATTTTTAGTACATTTTAAAATATATTTACATTTTTATTTTCGCCATATGGGCAAGCTAACATGAGCAATCAAAAAGCAGTTGCATTTTTAATAAATAACAAAAATGAAAACTTTAAAGTTATATTTTCAAAAAAATGTATATATGTATGTAAATTTATGTTAAAATTATTACAATTTTTTAGCTATTTTTTTGTATATTTTAAAATATGTTTTAAAATATAATTTAGCTAAAATGAGCAATCAATAAGCAGTTGCATTTTAAATCAATAACAATAATGAAAACTAAGTTATATTAAAACACACACACACACACACACACACATTTTTTATATATATATATATATATATATATAAATTTATGTTAAAATTATTATTAATATTTTTGGCCATTTTTGTACATTTTAAAATATATTTAAAAAACATTTCAAAATATATATATTTTTTTGCCATGTGAATGAGCTAACAATAAGCAGTTGTATTTTTAATAAATAACAACATCAAAGACAAAGATATATTTTAAAAATGGCCAAAAATGTACTGAAAGAAATTATATTCAAGTAAATATACTTAGAATTATTATTATAATTTTTGGCAAATTCTTTGGATATTTAAAAATATATTTAAAAATATTATTTCTATTTTGCCATATGAGTGAGCTAACATGAACTAACAATGAGCAGGTGTATTTTAGCTAAATAACAATAATGAAGTTATATTTAAAAAAAAAAAAAATCACATAAATTTATGTTAAAATTATTATTATTATTTTGGCCATTTTTGTATATTTTAAAATATATGTAAAAACTATTTTAAAATATTTTTTTGCCATATGAATGAGCTAACATGAGTTAACAATAAGCAGTTGTATTTTTAATAAATAACAACAACAAAGACAAAGTTATATTTTAAAAATGGCCAAAAATGTACTGGAAGAAACTATATTCAAGTAAATATATTTTTAAATTATTATAATTTTTTGTTTATTTTTTGTATATTTTAAAATATATTTAAAAATCTAATTTCTTTTTTGCCATATGCGTGAGCTAGCATGAACTAACAATGAGCAGCTGTATTTTATTAACTAACAATAACAAATCTTAATAAATACTGCAGGAAATGTGTGTTAATTAATGTCACCTTATTGTAAAGTTTCAGCAGCTTTTCCTTTCTATCACTGATCGTGTCAGTACTAACACTGATATCATTAGCTCCACGTCGATAGTCACAGAAATAAAATCCGCAGCAATCACGACAAGCGTCCATTAGCCGAACCGACCGCTGACCTTTGACCCTGACCTCTGACCTCAGGCGCAGTGTGAGAGGCTGAGTTTGAGGACGCCGTCCGCGTGCATCTTGAAGAGCAGTTTGAACTCGGTGGGCAGCTGGTGCGACTCCTGCCACTTGGTGGTGAACTTGGTGCCCTTCTTGTCGTAGTAATGGTAGGGCAGCTCCTTGCCCGTGTTCGGGTCCCAGCCGAAGGGCCAGAATCCGTACAGGTGCACCTGTTCGCACAGAGACGAGGCCAGCGTGAACATCAGGATCCCTGTGCTCAGACGCTTCGGGGAAAGCTGCTTCGTCTTCCAATACCTGCACACACACAAGAGCGGACACTTCTATTCATCTCATTTAGACATTTCAGTCATATTTCATTATATTTCTCTTTTGAGATGTCACAAATTGAAAATAGGATTAACAACATCAATCAGTGTGTATTAGCTGACAGTCTTTAATTCTAAAAAATTATTATATATTATGATACATATCAAAATGTCAACAATAATTTGGAAAATACAAAAATACATTTTAGAAAATTATATAAAAATATTATTACTATATTAGCAATATTATTTATTTATTTATTATATTATTTTTGTGAATAAATAAATGAATTAATGAATACATAAATAATATCAAATTAATAGACCCTTCAAAAATTATATTAATATATTAATATATTTTTTTTTATTTATCAGACAATGAATATAGAATTTCCTTATTCATTCTTTTTTTTTCATACATAAAACCTGTGTTTTTTTGCATTATGGTAATTGTTGTAATAATTATAGCAATATAATTAAACAATTATAACAATAATGTGGAAAATCATTTTAATACCCTTTATAATAAAAATTTAAATTACACTACTACAGAATAAATGTTATATTAAATGTAAACCTCTTTTATCATTTCTTTTTTCATACAAAAACAAACAAACAAACAAAAATTGTATTAAATTAAATTAAATTAAATCAAAGTAAACTAAAATTATATAATTAATAACATAAATTAAGTCAAAATGACAAAAACAATTGACTTACGGTAATTATCATTTCAACAACAATGTAAAAATTCATTCTAATATACCCTTTATAAAAGTATATTATTATATTATAAAATTCAATTCAATTCAATTCAATTAGATAAAATTATATAATTAATAATATATCTCTCATATGAAGTCAAAATGCAAAAAAAAAAAACATTTTGCCATTATCATGTCCACAATAATGTAAAAAGTCATTCTAATGCCCTTTATAAAATTAAATTATTATTAAATTAAATTAAATTAAATTAAATTAAATTAAATTAAATTAAATTAAATTAAATTAAATTACATTAAATTACATTAAATTAAAAATTTAATTATTATTTTAACTTTGAAATTAAATCACAATGCCAAAAAAAATAAATAAATAAATAAATTGACTTATGGACATTATCATGTCAACAATAAAGTAAAAATTAATTCTAATGCCCTTTATAATATGATATTATTATATTAAAAAATTTAATTAAATTCAATTAAATTAGAATTATATAATTAATAATATAACTCTGAAATTAAGTCAAAATGCCGAATAAATAAATAAATGCCTTTAGTAATTATCATGTAAACAGTAATGTAAAAAATTCATTCTAATGCCCTTTATAAAATTATGTTATTATATTATAAAATTAAATTAAATAAAATTAAATTACATAAAATTATATAATTAATAATAAATAATATAACTCTGAAAAAAAAAAATAATATAATAAAAAATATAACTTTGAAAAAAAAAAATTAAAAAATAAAATAAAATAAAAAACAAAGAAAGAAAGAGCTGATCTCAGTACACATTTTGCACTTAGACACTTCAAATTCACCATTGCTTTACCTGAAAAACCAAAACTCTTCCAACACAGAAATTCATCTTTACATGAACGCTGAATTAAGACAAATCTCCTCATATCGACTTAATGGCAGTGAACCAGCGCACAATGAACAGCGTTTACCCACAAACCCCCGGGAAACAAAACTAATGTGTTTCACCCAAAGTGGCACATGTGTCTACAGGAAAACGGTGACAACACATCCATGAAGGTCAGCGGCTCCTGTGTGTGTGTGTGTGTGTGTGTTCAGAGGTTTTGCTCAGAGCAAGGTTAGTTCAGCCAGCGTCTCTAATAGAGCCACAGACACTCAACACAACACTCACTACTGAAATGTATTAATATCAGGCTGAAATTCTGAAAAAATAAATAAATAAATAAATAAATTTGTAAAACTAAACTTTCTAATATTGTTATTTACTTATTTGAGATTTTTAAAATTCTAAAAAAAAAACCCCTCTAATTTATAATTTATTTATTTACTTTTTACTTATTTATTAAGACTTAAATTTTAAAATATTAATAATAAAGTAAAAAAAATTCAAATAATATTACAAACATTCTGACTATGAAATTAAGTGTCAATATATAAGAAGAGTTTTAATTATAAATGTCTATATATATATATATATTAAAATATGCAATCACATATGGTTAAAGCTCATATCAGTGCATCGTCTTGTGAGCGTCTTACAGGGTGAAATGAGTCCGAGCGACACATCGACTGTGTTTAATGGGATTGCAGCAGATTACAGGACGGCAACTCAGTCTGTGAATGACGGTTAAACCGGGTAACTCTCACTTACACTCGGCCTCATAATCTCTGACATATCTGCATTGGTAACAAGCCTCCACAAGGTTTCATGGTTTGCAGTAACAAGCTTTAATGAGTTTGTAATAATTTTCTGATTTTGTTATATTTTATGTTATTTAAATAGTTTAAGAAATTCTTAAAAAACCCTTAATCCATTAGTAATTACTTTTATTTATTTATTTGAAATAATTTAAATTTTTAAAATTACAAAATATAAAACTTAAAATGTAAAAAAATAATCAAAAAGTATCAAAATATAAAAAGAAAACAAACTTAATAAATTTGATTTCTATTTTATTATTATTATGTATTTATTTACTTATTTTTAAAGTCTGTTGTTTTAAAATACTAATATTATCACACTGAAAATGCCTTATTAGTTTTCAATATTTTTTTAAATACTGTTATTTATTTAGGCTTTATATAAAAAAAAATCAAGAAATTCTTAAAATAATAAATGAGCAAACAGTTACTAATAATTCTCTATTATTTATTTATTTATTTATGTATTTGAAACAATTAAATATAACAAAATATAAAACTTAAAAAAATAAACAAAAAGTATCAAAATATAAAAATGAAAACAAACCTAATAAATTTTTATTTATTTTCTATTATTATTACTTATTTATTTACTTATTTATTAAGCCTGTAATTTTAATAATATCATGCTGAAAAGACCTAATCAGTTTTCAATCTTTTTTTAAATACTGTTATTTATTTATGTAGGCATTATTTAAAGAGTTCAAGAAATTCTTAAAAAATAAAAAAAGCAATCAGTTACTTATAATTCTCTATTATTAATTAATTAATTAATTTATTTATGCATTTGAAATAGTTTAAATTCTTAAAATTACAAAATATAAAACTTAAAAAAAGTATCAAAATATAAATATTAAAACAAACAAAATAAATTTTCTTTCTTTTTCTATTATTATTACTTATTTATTTACTTATTTATGAAGTCTGTAGTTTTAAAATACTAATAATATCAGGCTGAAACGGCTTAACTGGTTGTTAATAATTATTTAAGCATTATTTAAAGAGTTTACGAAATTCTTTTAAAAATAACTTTCAAAATCAGTTACTAATAATGCTCTATTATTTGTTTGTTTGTTTACAATAACTTTAGTTTTCAAAATATTATTAATAAAGTTCATTAATATCACGCAATTGACTGATTAATTGAAGAGTTTTAGAAATTCTTAAAAATGAAAAAATATAAAACTATAAAAAAAAAGAAGTATCCATCTATATTTCTATTATTGTTACTTATTAATTTCCTTATTTATAAAATCTTTCGTTTTAAAATATTAATAATATCAGGGTGAAATTAAAAAAAAAAAAGTAATGAATTATTTAAAAAAATATAAAATATATAAAAAATTTAAAAATTATAAATAAAAAAAACATAATCTTAATCAGTTTTCAATAATTTTCTAATACTGTAATTTATTCACTTAAGAGTTACTTAAATTCTAAAAAAAATATATATATACAACCCTTAAACAGTAAGCAATAATTTTCTTTTATTTATAATAACTTTAATAAAAAAAAGTCCTAATCAGTTGATTAGGACTCATGATTAACCGTTTAACCATTATTCTTAGTTTTAGCACTATTTTTAGTAGCGTAGTTGTCAAACGCGGCGTAAGATCTCACCTGTTGACGTACTGCATAATGTTTCCGGGCCAGGCTAACTGAACCTTCAGCTGGCCCTTGTGCTCCACGAAGAAATCGACGAGCGTGCGCGTGACGGTGGCCGACGTGTGGAAGAAAAAGGCGGGGATCCACAGGATGGCTCCGTCCAGCTTCTTCAGGCTCAGGTAGAAGTTGTTCCTGTCCTGGATGGTGAGCAGGTTGTTGTAGTATTTCTCCAGGATGCTGGGGTTGAAGGTGGTGAGGTTGGTCCGGCGGCCCACGTCGCGGCGGAAGACCTCGGTGGGCGCGAAGTTGCAGCGGAAGACGAAGTCGTAGCCGTCGATCTGCGCGCCGCAGCGGCTGCCCGTGAGGATGCCGCTGTTCCCCACCACCGCGCAGCTGTTGAAGCGCTTGTTGAGGACCGGAGACGCGTCCGGGAGCAAAGACCTGAGGTTCTCGCCGATGGAGAAGACGTATTTGTGACTGGAGTAGTCGTAGTGCATTAGCTGACCCACGCGAACGCTGCTCTTGGTCAACGTGAAGTTGTGCGGGACGTCGATGTACTGGGCGATCTCCTTACTGGAAAACAAAAACATACAACCAATCATCAGAAAACCAACAACTCTAATATTACTACTTAAAAATATTCATATTTACTGATTAGATTACATATATTATATATTACATATAGAACATGTACATATACTTATGCTTTTTTTAATTTTAAATATTGAATTTTTTATTTATTTTTTGTTTACATTTGATTTGATACATTTAATACTTCAAAAATAAATGCATAAACAAATATACTACAAGGGCAACAATTATAACCATCGTTTTAATATTAATATTTAGTAATATTTAAAACTAATACTGATATTTTCTAATACTGACATTGATTGATTGATTCAAGAGTTTTAAATTCTTAAAAATTAAAAAAATATACAATTATAAAAAATATATATACAAGAAGCATCTATCTATATTTCTATTGTTGCTACTTATTGATTTCCTTATTTATAAAGTCTTTAGTTTTAAAATATTATTAATATAACTTAAATTATAAAAAAAAGTTTCAGTAATTTTCTAATACTGTATTCTTAAAAAAAAAAAAACTAAACAACCCTTAAACAGTAAATAATAATTTTCTTTTGTTTATTTATTTATAATAACTTTAGTTCTTTTTTTAGAAAAATCAATAAGCTTGAAAAATAAAAAAAACAAAATGATATAAAGTATAAATCAAGTCTTAATCAGTTTGCAATCATTTTCTATTATTGATATTGATATTTATTTAATAAAATATGCACACAAGAGTTGATGTTTTTTATTGTGTTTTAAAAAATCACAATCATATATAATCATAATTCTAATAATATTTTACAACTAAATTCTTAAAAATAAATAAATACACTGATATCAAGAACAATAACTATAACCATAGTTTTAACATTACTATTTAAAAATAAAAAAAGTTAATATTTAATATGTGTGATTTAAAAAAAATGTTTTAAAATTTATAATAATATATAATCATAATTATAATATTTTAAAACGGAATTCTTAAAAAATAAAAAAATAAACTGACCAAGTAAAATAACTATAACCATAGTTTTAACTTTACTATAAAAAAATAATAATAATATATAATAATTTCATTTAATATTTAATATTTAATTATATTTAACAATACATACAAGTGTGATTTTAAAAAAGTGTTTAAAAATTTAAAATAATATATAATAATTATAATCATATTTTAAAACTAAATTCTTAAAAAATAAAAAAATAAACTGACATCAAGTAAAATAACTATAACCATAGTTTTAACTTTACTATTAAAAATAATAATAATAATAATATATAATTTAATTTAATATTAAATTATATTTAGCAATACATAAATGTGTGATGAAATTTTATGAACAATTAAAAAATCATAATCATAACCATATTTAGAAAATACATTTTAAGAAATACATCAATAAACACATAAGAATATTTTTTACTATCACTATTTAAAAAAGTTTATTTTTAACAATATTTATTACTACATTCACATGAGAGTTGACATTTTATGAAAAAAATTGGTCACATTTTTTTTTGCCATTTTAGTTTATATATTTAACTCATAACATATTTAACTTGTATGTTTTAGTAGTTATATTTTAAAACTAAATTTATTAAAAATAAATACATAAGCACACATCAAGAAAAATAACTATAACCATACTTTTAATAATATTACTATTTAAAATATTTCTATTATTTAATAATATTTAATATTATACATACATGTGAGAGTTGATGTTTTAAACACAATTTTAAAAATATAGTGTTTTAAATCCAATTTGTTTGTTTTTTTAATATGAACAATATTAATAATCTTTATTAATCTAATTTGAAAAACTAAACTCACACAATATCAAAAACAACTATAAACATAAAGCTGTAATAATATAACAAATGTAAAATATTCTTATAATACAATATAATAATTAATATTACATAAATAGTGCTTTTAAAAATGACCAAAAAATGTTAGTTTATTATTAATACATTTTAATTAAATTAATGTTAATGAATCTTATTTAGAATTATATTTTAAAACAAAAAAATTGTTTTTAAAAAACAAAAAACAAACAAAAAACCTAATAAAAATGTATAATAGTACTATTTAAAAATATTTATATCTATATATTATTTATATTTATTTTTCTCTTATTTTTAGACTAATACAGAAAAGAATATTTATATTTACATATTTAATCCTAACCCATATTTACATTTATATTATCTTTAATTTGTAAAATGTTGATATTAATATTTAATCGGCATCTAATATTTAACTCCATATTGTAATATTTTAAGAAATACTGTGTGTGTGTGTGTATATATATATATATATGCGTCTACCTTGACTAATGTTCGTTTATTATTCTGAATGGGTTAATATTAAAATCCTCTCCACCGTGTGTGTGTGTGTGTGTGTGTGTGTGGTTCACCTCTGCTGTAAATAAGCGCTCTTGTTGAACCTCCAGCTGCTGGACTCCTGCAGGTTCTCGTTGAGCGNTATATGCGTCTACCTTGACTAATGTTCGTTTATTATTCTGAATGGGTTAATATTAAAATCCTCTCCACCGTGTGTGTGTGTGTGTGTGTGTGTGGTTCACCTCTGCTGTAAATAAGCGCTCTTGTTGAACCTCCAGCTGCTGGACTCCTGCAGGTTCTCGTTGAGCGCGTTATTCAGCGACGTGAACGCGGGATCCAGGAACTTCATGGCCAGTTGGGACCTGATGAGAAGACGCACAGACAGAGGAAATGAGAAACGCCGTTTCTGTTCCACTTCACAGGACGGCCCGATCGCGGCGTCCCGCTGACGGCAGCTGCTGAAAGCGGCTCTGATCAATGAGAGCCATCCAGGCCGCTGTCAGTCAGCCCGCGCCCGGGGCAGTCGATGGCCGCTCTAATTAAACAGCCGCTTTTAGACTCCACGCCTGCTCGTTCGCCTGCTCTCGTTTGTTAAAGCTCGTTCCGTTTCATTAGCAGAGTTGTTCGAGTCTGGGTTACGGCCTCAGAGGTCAGGACGACTCAAGTCACTCCCAATAGCCAATCGCCTGTCACACATCAAGCCTGTTGATCTGGATTTTGGAAACAGTTTTGACTCAGAAATTGCTAGTAGATTTCACAATTCATTACAAAGAAATGGCAACTGAATTTTGAAGTATAAAAAAGATTGGGTTTTTCTGTTGTAAATCCAACAACATTATTGGAGTATGTTTTACAAGGCAATACTATTTCGGTTTTCTACTTCAAAATTTCACATTTGTGACCCTGGACCACAAAACCAGTCTTAAGTAGCACGGATATATTTGTAGCAGTAGCCAACAATACATTGTATGGGTCAAAATGCCAAAAATCATCAGGATATTAAGTAAAGATCACGTTCCATCAAGATATTTTGTGAATTTCCTACCGTAAATATATCAAAACTTCATTTTTGATGAGTAATATGCATTGCTAAGAACTTCATTTAGACAACTTTAAAGGCGATTTTCTCAATATCTGATTTATCTCAGCCAAATATTGTCCTATCCTAAAAAAAATAATCCTTATGACTTGGTTTGTGGTCCAGGGTCAAATTTAATAATATGTTTTACTTGCCATTTTTTTGTAACTATTTGTGAAATTTTACCAACAATTTTTGAGTTTCTACACATTTAGTTTTTTAGTGCTAAAAGACTGAAATTATTATGATTTTTCTTTTAAATGTATTATTTTTTCTTGGTTTCTTGCTTTTAGTTTTTAGTTTTTTACAGATTTTTCACTGATTTTGACCAATTTGCACAAACTTTAATGGCAGAAGTGTCCAAATTCTGTTTGGCATTACAATATTCTACACAAAAATTACACATTTTAGCTTTAACATTCAGCATATAATATATATAAATATATATATATATATATATATAAAATCGTCTTTTATTGTTATGTAAAAAAGACTAAAACATTTTGATTAAAATAATTAAAAGGATTATTACAAAAATATGCATAACATTTAATACACATCTATTATATAATTTCAAATGTTAAAATTTCCAAAAAAAATGTAATTTTAATGGTAAAAGTCTGCAAAATGCTTAATGGTAAGTGCCCCTACTATATATGGTGGAAAAACTAATAAACCTAATGGACATTTTTACAATTATTTTACAGTAAAATACAGTAAAAAAGAAGACATCATGTAATTTATAATAAAAACCCACAAATTGACATAAAAAATCATACTTTAAATTTTTTTTTAAATTGCTGTTTTTTGTAATTGTTTGTAAAATTTACTAGCAAAAAATTGTTTCTATGCCATTTTTATTTATTTATTTATTTATTTATTTTATTTTATGTGCATTTACCTTACACCTATTTGTGATGAACTTTGATTCATCATGTGGCTTTATTTTCTTTTTCAGTGGTTGCCAGTACTATAAAGGTACTAAACATATTTTTGTACTTTGTACAAAAAGCAGATTGTAAAGTTTTACCAACTACAGCTGCCAATTTTTACTGTATATTTCACAGATTTATTTGACTGATTATAAAGGTACTAAACAGATTTTAGTACTTCAGTAGATTGGTAAATGAATGAACATTACATCCCTTAATGAAATGTACAGTTTATAGCTGCCAATTTTTACTGTATTTTTCACAGATTTTAATATATTTAAAAAAATAATAATTTTAATGTTAAAAGACTGTAAAATGCTTAATGGTAAGTTTAATTACTATATATGGTGACTATTATTTTACAGTAAAATACAGTTTAACAAATTATTTTACAATGAAAAGCCTTAACTTGACATTAAAAATCATACTTTAAAATTTCACATTTAATTCTGTGTGTTACTTGCTGTTTTTGTAATTATTTGTAAAATTTACTAGCAAAAAAATAGTTTCTACACCATTTTTATTTTAATTTAATTTTTTTTTATTTGTCACAAACTTTGATTCATCATGTGGCTTTATTTTTATTTTTATTTATTTATTTATTTTTTTGGTGGTTGTCAGTATATTATAAAGGTGCAAAACAGATTTTAGTTCTTAACATTACATCAGTTAATGAAATGTACAGTTTATCCTGCCTAAAATAAAACTCAATAATGCCTAAAATTGTAAAGTTTGCCAACTACAGCTGCCAATTTTTACTGTATGTTTCACAGATTTTAATATATATATTTTTTACATTTATTTTAATGGTAAAAGACTGTAAAATGCTTAATGGTAAGTTTAATTACTATATATGGTGACTATTATTTTACAGTAAAATACAGATTAACAAATTATTTTATAATTTACAATGAAAAGTCTTAAATTGACATTAAAAATCATACTTTAAAATGTCACATTTAATTCAGTGTGTTACTTGCTGTTTTTGTAATTATTTGTAAAATTTACTAGCGAAAAATGTTTCTACACAATTTTTACTTTTATTTTTTTTTATTTGTCATGTGGCAATATTTGATTTTATTTTATTTTGTGGTTGTCAGTATATTATGAAGGTGCAAAACTGAAGTGAAGCGCTTCACATTACATCAGTTAATGAAATGTACAGTTTATACTGCCTAAAATAAAACTCAAGTAAAGTTCTGGCAATCACATCTGCCTATTTTTACTGTATAATTCACAAATTTGATGTGCATTAATTGATTTAAACTTAAACCTCATAAACCAGAGAAGATTTTCCATTTCTCCTGAAAATGCTATAGTTCATGTTATTGCATTATACTAAAAACATACTGACTTTGCTCACTTTGTTCCTGTTCAAAACTGACCGTGCTACAGAAATGGCTTATAAATCACTCATAATTAGCACCAAATCTTGGATTTACCTTGTTTTCTTTCATTTAGCACAGGTTTTGCATTTATTTTTGGATCTGATTGATCTGAGCTCATGCATCTTAGTTTTTGAGTGGAAAAGAATTATTTGTGGATAATTCTGGCTCAAAAACCTGAGCTCAGATCAATGAGGCCTACGATAAATCAGTCCCAAAGAGAAATACAAAACCTGTGCTAACTGAAAGAAAACAAGTTGATACAAGACTGAACACAAGATGTAGCAATAACACAGCATAGTGACAGATTAACAAGCAATACATCAAATCAGGTGGATTTTCTGCACCGCATGAGGCTTAAAAACACATTCGAATGCGGTTCTAGTTTTGGCGTACGCTCTCTCTCTTCACTGGCGCAAGTTCAAGTGACTCACAGTAAAGCTGAGTAACATATGGTCGTATCTTCCGCAAGACGTTCCGGATCAAAATGACTCCTGCTATGTAACCTTGACTGCAGCAAAAGCGTCTGATTACTGACTGGAAATGAAACTGCCAGAGGAGTAAATCAGGACCAAGGACAGCGGCAGAGTCTCAGACCATCCTTCAGTCTCACACATAAAACACAGCGCTTTACTTACGCTTTACAGTCTTCATGCTACTATATATTTAAGATAACCGTAATAATTGTGCAGCTGTTTACATTTCAGTCACGTTTTGTCATCCAAACGGATAGCAAAATGTGTCTTCTGAAGCCAAAACCTGCCTGTTTCCAAGAAAGTACTCCAACGTTAAGATGTTTTCTGGCTAAAATCCAGTCTATAATCCATAATAACGCTTCCTCTAGGGAAAAAGTGGTCTGGTCTGAATCAGGAGAGAAATCCGCACCATTTAAACAGTCCAAAACAGCTGTAAACCAATATGTGGCTAAACCGTTATTGTAGATTATGGACTTGTATTTTAGCTAAAAACGTCTTAATGGTGGGTTTGTTTCAGCTTTTTGTCTTCTCAAGATGTTAACTGATGGACTGGAGTGGTGTGGATTACTTGTTGATTATTATGATGTTTTTATCAGCTGTTTGGACTCTCATTCTGACGGCACCCATTCACTGCAGAGGATCCATTGGTGAGACAGTGATGGAGCGACACATTTCTACAAATCGAGATGAACAAAATTTCAAACTTAAAAATTTCACATTTAATTTAATGCTTTACTTGTAGTTTCTTAGCAAACATTTGTGAAATTTAATAGCAATTTACTAGCAGTGTGGAAAGACTGAAATTTAATATGTTTAATTTATTATTTATTATTTTGTCTTGGTTTCTTGTTTCTTATGTACAAATTGATTTTTATAGATTTTACACCAGTTTCGACCAATTTGCATAAACTTGAATGTATAAAATAGCACTGCTCAAATTATGTTTGGCATTACAATATTTTACACAAAAATGACAAATTTTAGCTTCAAAACTCAGCACTGACAAATAAAGTCTATGCATGTGAAATCAGTTCATTTTATCTACTGTATGGAAATGAAGCAGATTTTTAAAAATATCTAATTTTGTAAATATTAATAAAAACTATAGTAGTATAATAATGATACCGAAGTGACAATGGTTTAGCATACTCTTCTTTTATTGTTATTTAAAAAAGACTACAAAATAACATTTTGATTAAAATAATTAAACTAAAATGTAAAAATAGTTATAATATTTAATACACATCTAATATATAATTTCAGATTTGAATATTTAAAAAATAAAATAATTAATAAAATAATTGTCATTTTAATGGTAAAAGACTGCAGTATGATTAATGGTAAGTTTTCACAACAATGCCATTGACCAGTGTTATTTCAGTAAAACTGAAATACTACTATAATTTTTATTGATATTTTAAATTAGTTTTATTTTTATACTTTGTTTTCAGTTTAATTGGTTAAAGCTTTCTTGCTAATTTTGTTGTGCTTTTGTAATTTTTGTTTTTAGTTTTTGCAAATATATAGTTATTATTATTTTTAATTAGTTTTTTAAATGAAAACAAGATAAGTTTCCTTACAAACTAGGTTATAGTAATAAATGTAAGTTTTTATTTTATTTTATTTTAGTTTAGATTAGTCTAGTTTAAGTTTTTTCAAGTTGTTTTATGGTTTTATTTTTACTTTGAGTTACAATGATAAATTGGCTATAAACAAACTTAATTTGTCTATAAAAAAAAATAAAATAAAATAAAATATTGCTAAATAAATAATGCTTCTTCATACATTTTAATAATTTGAAGAACCGTTTTCCACTATTAAGAAACGTTTGTGCTGAATAAATTGTGAAAGATGGAACCATATAAATGCTAACTTAACATTCTTAAAAATTCTTAAGTCTATTCGTTAGGATTGAATGCATGACGTACTTATGCTTTACAGTCTTTATACTACTTTATATTTGAGAAAACAGCAATAATTGTGCAGCTGTTTACATTTATTCACATTCAAATAGATAGCAAAATGAATCTTCTGAAGCCAAAAGTTACGTATTTCCAAGAAATAAGTCTATTATTAAGACATTTTAAACTAAATGCATAATAACGCTTCCTCTAGTGAAAACGTGGCCTGGTCTGAATCAGGAGAGAAATCTGCACAGATCAAGCGCCATTTACAAGGCAAAACAGTCAGATTTTGATGTCAAAGACAACAGGAGATGGACTTTTTCACTGGAGGAAACGTTATTATGGATTACAGACTCATATTCTGGACAGAAGCAATGGTTTTGAAGTTAAAAATGCCTTAAGGATGGATTTGTTTTTGTTTTTTTACCTTTAGTTTTACTGTAATTACCTATAATTTAACTATTTGTTAGAATCAAATGCATGACGTAAATAGAAAATGAATGCAGCAGCTTACTGTTACTTACGCTTTACAGTCTTCATACTACTTTATATTTGAGAAAACAGCAATAATTGTGCAGCTGTTTACATTTCAGTCACATTTTGTCGTCCAAATGGATAACAGATTTTGATGTCAAAGACAACAGGAGATGGACTTTTTCACTGGAGGAAGCGTTATTATGGATTACAGACTCGTATTCTGGACAGAAGCAATGGTTTTGAAGTTAAAAATGCCTTAAGGATGGATTTGTTTTTGTTTTTTTTACCTTTAATTTTACTGTAATGACCTATAATCTATCTATTTGTTAGAATCGAATGCATGACGTAAATAGAAAATGAATGCAGCAGCTTACTGTTACTCACAAAAAAGTGGTCTGGTCTGAATCAGGAGAGAAATCTGCACAGATCAAGCACTGTTTACAAGCCAAAACAGTCAGAGTTTGGACTTTTTCACTGGAGGAAGTGTTATGATGGATTACGGATTCATACTCTGGACAGAAGCAATGGTTTTGAAGTTAAAAATGCCTTGATGATGGATTTGTTTCTTTTTCTTTTTGGTTTTATTTTTACTTTTAGTTAACTATAAGTATCTATGATCCAACTATATGAGTACATAGAATATGAATGCAGCAGCTGAGTGTCCAGAAATCATTACTCTGCGAAATATGAGAATGTAGGTTAGTCCATCTTGATGATCCAGGAGCGAACTGCGCATGCGCGCCGAGCATCATGACAGAAGGACAAGAGAGGCCTGTCCAAAATGTGATTAAAGCACGCTTATTAATCTACATGTAGGCTACATCTGCGCACATGCGCATTGAACACGTTCCCCTTCAGAATTACAGACATAATTATGTGATTAACGCAATAAATGTGTGCCATATAATCCCGTGCTCACTCACCGAAAGCCCGTGTGGAACATGTACATCCGCGGCCCGCCGGCGTTGGCGTATTTCGGGGCGGTGAAGATGAAGTCTTTCTTGATGGACACGTAACTGATCAGCGATAAAATGAGCAAAGCGACGCTGAACATCACCAGACCCAAAACACTGACGACCCGAACCATCTCAGCCCAGAAACGCGGCGATTCACACACGGAGAACGAGCATGATGGGTGCGGGGCGCGTCGCGTCGCTTCAGACGCCGATGATGATGCTGCTGCTGCTGAGGAAGAGCAGGGATCCGCGGCGTCTCTCATCAGCACCGGCCGCTGCCATGCCGGATCTCGGGCTAATGTCGGCTGGAAGCATCGTCTCACTTCACATTCGGGCTTCTCGTGCAGGAACAGCGGGCGATATTTAAAGGAGACTCGAGCCTATTCAGGCAAATGCAAGAAATAAACAAGTCAGTGCCGCAGATGGAGGCGCTGGAAGACCCGCGGACACGAAAGGGTTACACGGATTATCCTCATCACACACACACACCCCTACAATGTCCTCATAACAAAACACACTCTGCCTTATAGACCCTTCAGTGGACTGCATAACTGCATAATGTTTTTAGTATAGCTATCATATGCCGTCATACTATTCACGTATGATGCTATAATATAAATTTGTATTAAGATGGTAGCAAAATATTACATTAGGCCTACAATAATGTAATTATAGCCCACATATGATGCAATAGAAACATATTGTAAAAATAAGCATCCGTATATAATGTTTTATTTTATATATTACATCAGTGTACACGTAAGTGAATAATATTTTGATTATATTAATATTATGTCGTCATATTGTTATTCAAGTTTGCTGTATATCCACACATTTATACATATATACATAAGTAAATCTGAAATTAAAGCTTGTTACTTGAAATAAAATGTCAAATGAAATAAAATAAAATATAAAAAACGTTTATTTCAGCTACAATTTCTCATTTTAATTTCAACTTGATGTACAAAAATAATTAAAACAGAAATGAATGATTTAGCAACAATAAAATGACTTTAACTAAAAGTAAAATAACGGCATAAAAATATAAAAATAAAAATATGAATAAAAACACTATAATAGTATCTCAGTGATGATATGATATTTATTTGATATTTTTATTCAATTATAATTAAATACTTCATATAAACAACACAGTATATATGGAAACAAATGAGCAAAAATAAAATCATAAAATAAAATTACTAAAATTTTACAATTAAAAAGAAAGCATAAATTAAAAAAGATTCAAAATATTAATAAACACACTATAATAGTATCTAAATGCTCATTTGATATTTATATTCAATTATTATTAAATACTTTACGAAACAAATGACCAAAAATAACAAAAATACAAAATAAAATTACTAAAACTTTAACTAAAATTAAAATGAAAGCATAAAAAAAGATTCAAAATATTAATAAAATTAATTAAATAATTAATAAAATTAATATTAATCTCAATGATGACCTTTATATATTTAATCATTTTTAAATAATATTTTTTAGCTAAAATGACCCATTTTAATGTACTTTAACTTGATGTACTAAAATAACTAAAAGTAAAACTGAATTTTATACATATATACATACATATATATATATATATATATATATATAAACAAATTACCAAAAATAACTAAAATACAAAATAAAATTTTGCCTATATTTGTATTCAATTATTATTAAATACTTTTTATTTCTGCTAAAATTTCTCATTTTACGTTAACTTGATGTACTAAAATAACTAAAAATAAAACAGAAAAAAATATATACACACAACACACACACGTGTGTGTATATATATATATATATATTAAAACAAATTACCAAAAATTACAAATATACAAAACAAAATTTTGCCTATATTTTTAGTTAATTATTATTAAATTATTA
>JAHKKF010537672.1:0-12502 GCA_019740295.1 Labeo calbasu
TTTTTTTCCATCTAATATTTATATTTTATTTAAGCTTTATTTTAAATGAACAAAATTATTATTATTATTATTTTTAGTTTAGTTTTAGTAATTTAAGTACCTCAATGTAAGCATATTTTAGTTTGTCTAATATTTATATTTTATTTCAGCTTAATTTCAAATGAAAAACAAATTATACAATTGTATTGTTAGTAATTTAAGTACTTAAACTTAAGCATATTTTTAATTAGTTAAGGCAAGATTTCTAATATTTTGTTTTTATTTTATTTTTAGTAATTTAAGTACTTAAACTTAAGCATATTTTAAATTAGTTAGTTGCCAAGTCAGGTTCTTTTTCTTTTATTTTATTCATCTAATATTTATATTTTATTTCAGCTTTATTTCAAATGAACAGTTTTTTAAATATATATTTTTAGGCAATTATAAATATGTATTTTTTTTTGGCAATTTTGACAGAATACCTAAAGATCCTGGATAAACTGAACTAATACATTTTAAATATGTATTTAAGTTAATCCAGTAGGATCTTATTTTATTATTTCTTTGAGAATTTTTACAGGACTTGCATTTATTCCTGGTTGGAACTGGTTTAGAATTGAAACAGATTTTGGATAAAACTGTTAGACTGACTTTTAAGAGCACAAACGGTTGTTTTTAATCACTGCTTTCTGCTTATCCTGCTTTCATAGTTTAATTTTATCATATCCTGCACATCTAGGATCTTTATGAACATCTAATACTTTATGAATTTGCACATCTAATACTTTATGAATTTCTCCTCTGCACCAGTCATGCGAGAGCTTTGTAAACTCCTACAGAGCACTGGGATCAGTGTGAATCAGAACTGCTGTCAATCCTTTGTTTGGACATGAGCTGAAACCGTTCTGTACTGTAGTTATGGTTCCTGACGAGTATGTTTTGCTGAAGAGAGTCTGACCCGTGCCCTGTGTTTTGTGTTAGGAGTGCTACATCTCTTGGAGCATGACGAAGAGTATGTGTTCACGTTGCCGTCTGCCTACGCCCGCTCCATCCTCACCGTGCCCTGGGTGGAGCTGGGCGGGAAAGTTTCCATCTGCTGCGCCAAAAGCGGATACTCTGCCACCGTCACATTCCACACCAAACCCTTCTATGGAGGGAAAGTTCACAGGTCCAGACTTGTCTTTGAGAGCCTGTTTTATTTAAGATAAAATAAAACGTTTTTTCTTTTGTCATCTTTAACTAATTTTCTCTTATGTTCTCCAACAGAGTCATGGCTGAGGTAAAACACAACCCCACCGGCACCATTGTCTGCAAGGCTCAGGGCGAGTGGAACGGGACGCTGGAGTTCACCTACAGCAGTGGAGAGACCAAAGTGATCGACACCTCCAAACTGCCAGTCATTAAGAAAAAGATCCGGCCACTGGAGAAACAGGGCCAGTATGAATCGAGGTGAGGAGATGTTTTCATGAATTTAGCTTTAGTAATGACAATGTGGCGGCTTACAAGAGAAGTAATAATGAGAATTAACATGAAGGATCATTTTCTTTGAAGATATTAGTAAAAAAAAGCATTGTTTTTATCTAGTATTCATATTTCTTTTCATTTGTAGTCTTTCTATATAATGCGAGCAAAATGTAATGTAAAAAACCCCAGCTAAATATTGTTAAAATTACCTCAATTTGGCAACTCTTCCCAAACAAATTGATTTGATTTGAGTTGTTAAGTCTGTGTGTCAGATAACCAACATATTTAGTCCTTTTAATGACTTTTCAGCCTTTCAAAATACTGCTTATTTTATTTTATTTTATTCAAGAACATCAGAGTTAGGTCTGTGTGACAAAGACGGCCCACATATTTAGTCCTTTTTTATGACTTTTCAGCATTAAACCTTTATTAAAAAAGAGTTTTAAAAAGCTAAATTTGGCAACTCTTCTCAAACAACTTTTTAATTTAATTTAATTTAATTTTATTATTTTATTTTTTTAAAACCTTTATTTAAAGAGTTTTAAAAAACTTTAATTTGTCAACTCTTTCCAAACAACTGTATTTTATTTTATTTTTAATCAATATGATCAGAGTTGTTAGGTCTATGTGACAAAGACAACCAGCATATTTACTCTTTTTTTTTTATGCCTTTTCAGCATTAAACGGTTATTTAAAGAGTTTTAAAAAGCTCAATTTGGCAACTTTTTTATTTTATTTTATTTTATTTAAGAACATCAGAGTTGTTAGGTCTGTGTGACAAAGATGAACCACATATTTAGTCCTTTTTATGTTTTAAAAAGGTCAATTTGGCAACTATTTCCAAACTATTTTATTATATTTAATTTTAATTTAGTCAACAAGATCTTTTTAATGCCTTTTCAGCATTAAACCTTTTTTAAAAAGAGTTTTAAAAAGCTCAATTTGGCAACTCTTCTCAAACAACTTTATTTTATTTATTTTATTTTATTATTTATTTTATTTTATTTTTTAAACCTTTATTTAAAGAGTTTTTTTAAAAAAAACTTTAATTTGGCAACTCTTTCCAAACAACTGTATTTTATTTTGTTTTATTTTATATAAGATCAGAGTTGTTAGGTCTATGTGACAAAGACGACCCACATATTTAATCCTTTTAATGGTAAAGTTTTAAAAAGCTCAATTTGTCAACTATTTTCAAACTATTTTATTATATTTAATTTTAATTTAGTCAACAAGATCCTTTTTATGCCTTTTGAGCATTAAATCTTTATTTTAAAAGAGTTTTTTAAAAAGCTCAGTTTGGCAACTTAACATCCTACCAGATAAACTGAACTCATACTCAAACTTAAAAGTCTGAATATATATATATATATATATATATATAGTACACAGGATTTATTTATTTATTTGTTTGTTTGTGGTCTTTATTTGTGCATCTTTAATGGTCTTTTTTTCCAGCAATTTGGGTGTAGTGACTAATAGGCCAAAATGGTCTGATTGTCAAACATATATCTATTTACAGTTTTCTTTTAATTCATGTTACACAAGCCCATTACTGCCTATTTTCATTATCCTTCAAATAGAAGCATAGTGAAACCTTCCTTTTAGGGAAAAGAGGTACTCAGACAATATAAATAAATAACCAGTGTAAAAGATCAGAGCTCAGTTATCCAGATAATACCACGGTAAATGAGCATCCTGCATTTTAGTGCATTTAGCTAAATCCTGCCCCTCCAGAGCTCTTCTAACATACTCGTGACCCTCATGCACCGCTCCGGCCCTGAGCGAGCCGGAGGCTTCACTTAATAATCTCTAATGCTGCATATTGGCTTATTGTCGAGGAGAGATGCAGCCCGGACAGGACAGAGCCCATCAGAGTAGTCTAATGCTCTCAGCCTGGCGTTACTACACACGCGTAATGCAATCAAAAGAAGATACAGAGCAGCAGAGAGGTGCATGGAGGCTGTGGTATGCATGCGAAAAGAGCGAATCCATTGATCCTTGAAAGGTTTGAGGTATAATTTAATAAAAGATATGGCTGATTCATCATCTGAGGTTACTTTTCTTATTCTGATCAATATGGCTAGACGTAACACCTATGACTAAACAGCAAAGTTTTGCAGCTTATTCTGCTCACGAAACAATTGTTTGACTAACTTGTAAAGTCATTGCCCATATGGCAAAAATACACTTTCAATATGTGTTAAGAATATTTCAAAATATATGGCCCATAATGGCTAAATATATTATATATTTCTTACATATTTGTAAAAATATTTTGCATAAATATATTGTAATTTTTAATTATATATATATATATTATTTAATACATTTTGTGTTTCAAAAATAATTTTTTTAGGTGCAATTTAGGTTCAGATTTATCTGTGGTGTGCTATTTCACAACAATACTAAGCATGAAAAACATCATAGATTCATATCATATTTTTTCATACCGACAGATTGTGTGCAGTATTTATGAGACGTCAGTGAATCAAGCGTTTCTCGTGTCCTTATCCTGTCTTGTGACACTGATTGATAGGCGGCTGTGGCAGCATGTGACAGCGGCACTGAAAGCCGGTGACATCGATGCGGCCACTGAACACAAACACCAGCTGGAGGAGAAACAGAGAAGAGAAGGGAAGCAGAGAACAGCCAGCAGCACCTCCTGGAAACCCAAGTACTTCATTAAAGAGGTGAGGCTTTCTAATCCTCCACTAAATTGCACACTTGATGAGGACAGTCTCAAATCCTTCATTTGTGCATAAAAGTACCATTTTTCATTTTCCTAGAGATGTGCAAAACTACATTTATTAAAGGATTAGTTCACTTCCAGAATAAAAAATTCCTGAGAATTTACGCATCCCCATGATGTTCATGTCTTTCTTTCTTCAGTCGAAAAGAAATTAAGGTTTTTGAGAAAAACATTACTGGATTTTTCTCCATATAGTGGACTTCAATGGGGATCAGCCTATTGAAGGTCCAAATTGCAGTTTCAATGCAGCTACAAAGGGTCTTATCTAGCAAAACAGTTTTCTAAAAAAAATAAATATAATTTAAATATAATTTTCAACCACAAATTCTCATATTACACTAGTTTAAAAAGTATAGGTTAAAAAGTATATATATATTTTTATTTATTTTATTTCATTTTATTCAATAAGATCAGAGTTGTTAGGTCTGTGTGTCAAAGACGACCCACATATTTAGTCATTTTAATGCCTTTTCAACATTAAATCTTTATTTCAAAAGAGTTTTATAAAGCCCAATATGGCAGCTCTTACCAAACTATTATTTTATTTTATTTTATCAGAGTTGTTAGGTCTGTGTGACAGAGATGACCCACATATTTAGTCAATTTAATGCCTTTTCAACATTAAACCTTTACTTAAAAAGAGTTTTATAAAGCCCAATATGGCAGCTCTTCCCAAACTATTTTATTTTATTATATTATTTTATTTTATTTTATTTTGTTTTATCAGAGTTGTTAGGTCTGTGTGACAAAGATGACCCACATATTTAGTCTTTTTTTTTGCCTTTTCAGCATTAAACCTTTATTTAAAGAGTTTTATAAAGCCCAATTTGGCAACTCTTCCCAAACTATTATTTTATTTTATTTTATGAGTTGTTAGGTCTGTGTGACAGAGATGACCCACATATTTAGTCCATTTAATGCCTTTTCAACATTAAACCTTTATTTAAAGCGTTTTAAAAAGCCCAATTTGGCAACTCTTCCCAAACTGTTTTATTTTATTTTATTTTTTTTTTATTTTATTTTATCAGAGTTATTAGGTCTGTGTGACAAAGATGACCCACATATTTAGTCTTTTTTTTTTTCTTTTTTTTTTGCCTTTTCGGCATTAAACCTTTATTTAAAGAGTTTTATAAAGCCCAATTTGGCAACTCTTCCCAAACTATTTTATTTTATTTTATTTTATCAGAGTTGTTAGGTCTGTGTGACAGAGATGACCCACATATTTAGTCCTTTTAATGCCAACATTAAACCTTTATTTAAAGAGTTTTAAAAAGCCCAATTTGGCAACTCTTCCCAAACTCACATATGTAGTCTTTTAAATGTCTTTTTTAAGCAATAAACCTTTTTTTTTAAAAAAAAAGTTTATTTTATTTATTTATTTATTTTTATTACCATTTAATTTTTAATTTAAATTTTATTTTATTCAATAAGATCAGAGTTGTTAGGTCTGTGTGACAGAGATGACCCACACATTTGGTAATTTTTTATGCCATTTCAGCATTAGACCTTTATTTAGTTTTAAAGTTTTAAGTTTTAAATAAAAGTTTTAAATAGGTCAATTTGGCAACTTAACATCCTACTAGATAAACTGAACTAATAAACTGAAAAATCTATATTTCTTTTAGTACAGTTTAAATACATGTATATATACCCATTGGCCAACATTGAAGTCCGCTACATGTAGAAAAATCCTGGAATGTTTTCCTCAAAAACCTTAACTTCTTTGTGACTGAAGAAAGAAAGACATGAACATCTTGGATGACATGGGGGTGAGTAAATTATCAGGAAATTGTTATTCTGGAAGTGAACTAATCCTTTAACATTTCATTATTCAATAGACAACATACTGAATAGTCAATTATTATACATGTTTCAGACAGGGCTGAATATTATTAATTTCCCTTCAGTGTCCTCCCTCTCATGATTAGCTCCAGAGTCATGCAGGATATTGTTTCTCCTATCAGATCTAGCATGTTTAATATTTGTTTCTTTCCTCAAATTTACTGCAGGGGGACGGATGGGTGTACCACAATCCTCTGTGGAAGACGAAGTGATGAAGTCAAGCTGGAGCCACATGATTTGGGTCCGTCACAGACCTCCAGCCCCGCGTTTGGGAGTGTCCACGTGAGCGAGGGGCTGGCCGACCAATGGGACTCAAGCAGCAGGGAAAGACATTGATTTATTTTTCCAACTCGGAGAATGGAAGGTGCCAAAAACAAAAAAATATACTCGAGGGTGAGAAAAATACCTCAAAAGCCCCTCTGGATGATGAAGATTAGATGTGGAGGCCTGAATTGTGTAACCTTGTGCAATATCTTTATATTTGTAAATTACTTCTGGTAATCAATACTGAGATTTTTTCCACACAGGAGAGATGTAGCATCTGTATCAGAGTATAACTGTTATATAACTGATATTTTAGAACACCGTTAAAGCAGATATTGATGCAAGCAGCATTCTGGGTATTTGAGAGCAGTGAGTATGTGAGTTAAGTATTCATGTTCAATAGAGCTCACCTCTCATGTTCTTATGGTTTTATTTGAATGACTGAATCGATCTTACCATATGAGGACAGTGTTGTGCTTCACTTGAGTTTCCTGAAGAAAGAATAAAATGGATATCTAAAGAAATAGATTTTAAAATCATGTGCAAATGTATTTTTTCGTCATGGTGATTTTATAAGGTCAATGATGTGCATGCATTTCAGTCACTTTCTAAAAAGTAGATCTTCAGAAATGTGACCTTTTCACATTTTAATTTTTAACCACACCAAACTTTTTTTAAATGGAAACCAAGACTATTTCTAGTGAATCAAATGCTGTTGGTGTCACTCAGCTCATATGATCAACCCATATACATAAAAAGAATAAAAAATGCACACTGTGTTTAACCCTAGTTGTTTTAACAGGGTGCAAAATACAGCCTATTTTTTCTCAACAAATAGCCCTTGGAAATAGATCATTTATTAAAGGATTAGTTCACTTGCAGAATAACATTTCCTGATGATTTACGCTTTCTTTTTTCAGTCAAAAATAAATTAAGGTTTTTGAGGAAAACATTCCAGGATTTTTCTCCATATAGTGGACTTGGAGCCAACGGGTCTACGTCTAAACTGCAGTTTCAATGCAGCTTCAATGGACTCAACACGATGTCAGCCAAGGAATAAGGGTCTTATCTAGCGAAATAATTAATCATTTGTATATACTTTTTAACCACAAACGCTTGAAATCTCGCATTACATAGTCACGTTAGAAAGGTCACGCATATTATAGGCGGAAGTACCAACCCAGTGTTTATAAACCAAACGCGCAAAAAAAACGCCATTTACAAAAAAAAAGGTAAAACGACGATGATGGTTGATTTTGAAGATGCAATGTTTTTCACCCTACTCTACATTTCTAAACTGAAGTATGCAGACAAAGAACTAACCATACGTGAATTGAAATTTCAATTTGGAACTTCAACCCACTGGTCCCCATTTATTGAAGTCCACTATATTAAGGAAAATCCTGGAATGTTTTCCTCAAAAACATTTATTTTCAGTTGAAGAAAGAAAAACATTAACATCTTGGATGACATGAGGGCGAGTAAATTATCCGGAAATTTGAGCCACCTTGTCAAAATGAGCTTTGCAAAAATCATCCCATTCTGAGGGATTGTTCCTTTAAATGCAAATGAGCTCTGGTCGCCCCATCCCTCTTTTCTCTCTGTGGAGTGAGGAGCTGCTCTGGGAGATTGTGTTTTTTTTAGCCGCATTTAGCGTGTTTAGCTTTAACACCTCAATCGCTCAATCTGAGATATTCTTGTGTAATTTACATCCCTGCTCCAGCATCAAAACAATGGAGGTCGGACTGTTACAGCAGATCTGAGATAAGACGCTCATGTCAATCAACTATTGTGGAGCGGCCTCTGTGTGTGTGACGCAACACCGACAGGTATCTGAGAATGCCTCGAATTGAAAAAGGGGACATTATTTTTACAGATAAATTAAAAACCACTGCGTGGATTTTTATCATTATAGGGTAGATTTGTACATACACTGCCAACACACATTAATGTTCAAACAACATGTAAATTGAAGTTTGCATCCTATGACCCTTTTAAAGAGAAAAAAAAGACTAAGCTCAAGCAATAGTGTCAAAATTTTATCAATATTAATAAAAAAATTAAGTTTTGGATATATTTACGGTAGGACATTTACAAAATACTTAAGACTGGCTTTGTGGTCCAGGATCGCAAATATGCCAGTGTGGTATACAGACATTTTATGTTTAAAGCAAGCAAAGGCTCATTTCATGTTAGATAATCGTTTACGTAACATAATTCTTACAAAAATGTGAATTGTGCCCTTTCACAAAATGCTTGAAGTACACAGCTTTCATGGAAAGTGAAATGCATTCAATTTGCATTGTTTTTAATGTAGTAAAGAGCAGCTGTCAGTTAAACCGGCTTGATTTGGCACATCTAAATAAGGTAATGTCAGATTAAAGCCACAGACCCAAATTCAGAATTCAGGTATTGCTAATCAGCTTCCCCCACAGTATTTCCCAAACTAGGACAAATATGGGATATATTTTGAAAACCAGCTGAACCACAACCAGTTACATAACTTGCTCTTTTTGTGACTTCCGTAATAGGCCAAAGTGATGAAGATGTGTGCCTTTGAGCGTCTGACTGAGACGGATAATGGTGAATTAAAGCTACACTGCTGTCTGTGCCAGTGAACACGGAGCTTTGATCAAAACACTGTCCGTCAGTATGGTTAATAAGGAAAGAAACCTCTACAGTAGACAAATATATAACGTTACATACCATTTATATATTTCAGGTATTTGAAAGCCAATTCAGCGTTTTTGCCTGCCGTCATTTGCCCCGATAGTAAAGACTATAATATAATAATAATAATAATAAAAATAAAATTTAAAGGGTGTGACTTCAGTTCTGCTGCTTGATATTGCAAATTGGCGTGTCTTACCATATTATTTTAATGTTTTATCTTGATTATGAACACACTGGTTTGTAGTGCAAACAGTTTTACCTTTTACTGCAGGGTTGTTATTCTCCTTATTTTCCATATTGAACCGGAAGTCTCACTCATAGGTTTACTTCCCGCGTTGAGGAAGAAGGTGCATACTGTGGTTGTAAAACCATATTTCTGCTTTAAAGGGTATTTAAAAGTAACCATTCTGATTAAATACAAGGTACGAAACATATGAAAATCACATCTATTTCGTTACACTATAATAAATGTTTTTTTTGTTTTTGAGGTGAAACATACATTTTTCACAGTACTGAACGAATTGAGGCTGCTCCATCAGCGTTGTCGTGACGTACTTATCAAGAGCGATTAGTCACGTGACATGTACCGCTCATCTGATTGGCTTAAAAACTTCTAAAAGATACCATATTATGAAGCAGCTCCTTGATGTAATGTGTTAGTGCTGCCACTTAGTGGACACCTGCACAATAACAGCTGGAACAGATGTTTTGAACGCCATTTCGATTAAAAGATGATCATAGACGAAATAAAATAAAGGATGTGAGTGCAAACATACATAAGGCAGATTCTTTCATTGAGTCTTTTAATCACAAATGGCATCAACTCATTCTCACAAACAGCATCTTTGCCTTTCTCTCGCTCCGTTTTTTAATATTTTTGTAATTTTACAATTTATGGAATAAATTTTCACTTGAAAAAGAAAAAAAAAAAAATACAGTTTTTGCATTTCAGGATGAAAGGCTTCCTTTTCTCAACTTCAAATGCATTCTTGTTAATAAATACCTTCCCCAAAGTTTCAAAAGCCCTCAGAGTAGAATAATATGGATATGCTATGGAGAAGAGGGGGGAAAAATGATCAAATTTTCCTTCTAATTATCTTACAAAAACAGATGAAGCAAAAGCAATAGGTAAGGATGAAAACAAACAAAAATTGATAAAGTTTAAATGGCAGTCCAGATGAACTGAGGAAAAGAAAACCCACTGGATGTTGCAGGAAGCGCCCTTTTAAATGTTTAAAAAAAAAAAGCAAAAAACATTGGAATATTCACACTAAAAATACGCACTCTCCACCTGCATGCTACTCAGTAGTGGATCCACATTAAGGTGAACTAAGACAAAGTGCATTCAGGCTAGTAATGCAGCATTTTATAAACCTACAGCTAATTCAATTCACTCTTTGTCCTGGCAGACAGTCGTTTAGGAAGGGGGGAAAAATTAGATGTCTAATTGGCCCAAGAAAAAGCATCTGTTTTTCGCAAAGGAGATGCCAAACCACAGCGCCCCCCTCTGGACAAAACACATGAGCAACAGAGGAAATAAAAGCGGATTTTTTTCTTCATTTGAATCTAGAATTATTGCATAAAATCTTACAACCGATAGAAAAACGAAACAAAAAAAGAAACATTCAAAATGATGTAACAAACAAAATTATTTATATTCAAAATCACCACAATAGTTAAACATGACTAACCATCGAGTCTTTTGCAATGTCTGCCTTAGAAAAAAAAAACAAAAAAAAACTCCAGAAAGAGCCCACTGCATTGTCACACAGGAAACCGGGTTTGTCAGATAACGGTTAAAACCAAGAGAGCATTTTAGGGGCTGTCGCACTGCAGACGGCTCCAAATTTTTCCATATCTTTTATTTTTAAGTTGTTTTTTTTTTAATCAAAAGTTAACTATTACAGGCTCTGATGAAACAAAAAAAATCTCTTTGGTGCTCCAAGGTTCACTGAGCTTGATGAAATTCGTATTTGTTGGTTGTTTTAGCATTCGGTTGGATTATATTAAACTGTACCACAAAAATAGTGCGTGCCATTTGAGACACGGGCAGCGCTCTCGCTTCACCAGCACATTCAAGTACAAAAGAAAAAACGAAACAAAAACAAAACAGAAGAGAACACAAGAACAAAACTACGTCCAGAGTTGTCAGATTAAAACCGCGGTGCAGATCCCCGTCCTCGCCTCATCCTCGAACCCGTCATGGAACCTCCCTGTCGTCATGGCAATCGCGGGACCAAAAGCCTCCAATCAAATGTTCTCAGGTGGGCGGCGCCAGACAACATGTTTGTTCTTCTTTTTGATTGGTGGATTACTTACTAGTTGCATTTTGTCCTTGTCTTTTGTTTTCCTCTTTTTCCGTTCTCAACGTTTCCATTCAACAGCTAAACAGACTTCTTGTTCAGTTTCTTGCCTTTTTTCAGAGCCAATTTGTTTTTGATGTATCCCCTCTTCCTCTTGGCTGTCTGTAAACCATAAAAGCAAACAAGTACATTTGAAATATTACATTAGAACAACGTTCATAATAAAAAAGTACAACAGGATATAACAGTACTACATCTAGGGCCCCATGAACGTGGACGGAAATGCAGAATTTGCAGTCATAAAAATGGAATTTACTGTATAATGCGGAATGTCACGGAATTTGCCAAGTTTGAAATGAATGAATCAAAAGTAGGTCAGTACACTTAAATCAAAAGGCGATACGGACTAGTGTCTGTGAATATTAATTTGCAAAGAAAAATTTCTTCACAATTGGGTAAAAACACTAATTTTGAGAAAAAAAAAAAAAAAAAAAAAAAATTCATAGGGCCTTAAAATTGTAAAATTACATATTTCAACTAGACTATGGTGATAATGTAGATATATGTTAAATAAGTAAATAAAGAGAATTAGTTTTGTATAGCTAATTTCAGTATAGTTTTTAGATGTCATTTGGCTACTGTAATTCATAAAAACAGTTTTGTATATTTGTTATCTGTTAAAAAGTATTGTAAAAATAACATGTGATATCTGTATATTCTAAATAGTAACAAATAAAGTTAGTAATAAACTAACTATAAATAATAATAAATTAAACTATGCCAAAGCCTTAATGTTTTAAAACAGTAATTTTATTGTTTTATTAGTAGTTTATCAAATTTATTAATTACATTTATTATTTTTACTATTATATACACACTAAACAAAGTACAATGATAATGATAATAATAATAATAATAATAATTATTAATATATTCATTAATTATATTTTATAATATATTCATATTTTAATAAATATAAAAATACATAAACTATGTATCTTATAAATATATATTTTAATAAAAAAAGCTACAAAATATAGATTAAAATATTAATTAACTATATTTTATAATTAACAAAATTCATATTTTAATAAATATTATAAAAATACATACAAATAAAAATGTATTTTTAAATACATTTTTAAAAACAATATTTATCACCATATTAATATGTATTATTATTATTATTATTATTAATTTAATAAGCTACAAAATATGGATATAT
>JAHKKF010537673.1:0-10000 GCA_019740295.1 Labeo calbasu
TGAGATGGGAGTTTTTCGACATACCCTAACTGTCATGAACCGGAACAAAAACAGTCCAGGCAGAGTAAGACAAGACGAGCGTTTGGCATTAAAAAAATGTTTATAAATTGTATTATTTTTATTAAAATAACCCATTGTTATGCTAGATAAGACCCTTCTTTCTCAGCTAGGATCGTTTACAACCGCATTTGAGGTCGTTTGAAGCCGCATTTAAACTGCCTTTAAACTGCCTTTTGGAAGTTCAAAATCGGGGCACCATATCAGTCCATTATATAAAGAAAAATGCTGAAATGTTTTCCTCAAAAAACATGACAAGGGGGTGAGTACATTATATGAATCTTTGTTTTGGAAGTGGACTTCTCCTTTAAGTGTACTGACCTACTTTTGATTACGCTATCCAAAATTCTGTGACATTCCACGTTATACAGTAGATTCCAATGATTTCCACGTTTTCCGCATTGTGGAAATCATTGAAGTGTTTTGCAACTTCAGTGCATCGTTGGTGGATTCTGATTTAATGCAACTTCAGCAACATCTGCTGCTGCTTTAACTTTGGGAGACAACTGATGCGTGATCACTGAAGCAGCTCCAGTTAGCAAGCGCTTTCGGTGTGAGAGTACAAAATTTTCAGTACCTTCGGCCTTCTGCACTGATTGGTCGGACTCGTGACTCCCAACAAATCAGATAGACGGTGGGCGGAGATTACTCTAGGCCACAGACTGGTGAGTTCCAACAGGCTGCATCAGAGCCAAATAGCATGTTTCAAAATGAAATTATTTTATCTGTGAGTCGGTTTGGAAAATGACCGATACCGATAATCATAAAATGCCTAATATTGGCCAGGCTGATAATCGGTTGGCCCCTAGTTTTTTTTTTTTTTTTTGGTTGGTTTGTTTGTTTGTTTGTTTGTTTGTTTGTTTTTTAATAATTGATAAGATATAGTTTAGTAATATCAAACACGAAAGAGTGCCATTTTTTTCCGATATCAGTGTGATTGCAAATGTGACATTGACTTCATAAGAGTTGTATTGAGTTAATTAGATGTTAAACAAAACTGTTGCAGTCACCTGCTACATTTCTAAATGCTGTCACAGTTCACAGTTCTAAATGCTGTCACAAATCACAGTTTTAGTGTCATATTTATTAATCCATGACAGGCCTACTGTATATCAGCCAAGTTTCCAGCACAAAAGCAAAATATTGTTTAATTATCATTAACAACAAAAATCACCAAGAATATTGAGATACCATTTTTGTCAATATCACTCAACTCTATTCTTTGATATTGAAAGGTAATTGCTATGATGTAATAGGATAGCTTGGTTTCTAAGTGAATCTTCGGAAGTTCCGGATAGTTGCTAGGGCATCACTTAGCAGTTGATACAGCAGTCAGGGTGGTTGTTAGTAGGGATGGGACAATAAATCATTGCAATGCAAATCGAGAAATGATTCAGCATCAATTCTGAGATTTTCCGAACAATTGATTCTGCTTTTGAACAGCAGATGGAACTGCTTACTTTAGAAACAGCCGTGCTCTGCTTGGTTCCAAATTCTTACACGCACTTGATCCTACAATAATCATTTGTACAATTCGAAAATGTTGAAGCGAATTACAAGGGTGTTAATTCACAGTGGGCTTACATTAATCTTGTGTCATAAAAGTATTCTGAGCCGAGGTGAAATTACATGACTCCGCCGAATGCACAAGTGCTCTTCATCACTCTTCTTCGTGAGTGTGCGAGTGTGCGGGTAAAAACCAGATTAGAGCGCCATCTGCTGTTAAAATCGAAGCTCAGAATCGATTCAAAAGAGAACCACAATGCATTCGGAAGATCTCAGAATCGATCCACAAATCGATTTATCGTCCCATCCCTAGTTGTTAGGGCATTGCTAACATGCTGTAAGGTGGTTATGAGAGAGCAGGGCAAGAGTAACATGGTACGAAAGTAGCAAAGCAATTTTTTTTTGTTTGTTTTTCAGAGCCCTGACTACACTTGCATTCCAAGCTATGACAGCATATTCAGCATGCAACCCTTGACAGAGCTGCCATGTGATTTCATCATTGTTTCCCACGGTTAGGTCCAGAAAGCAGTTTTCAAATACAGTAAGTAAATTACTGAAGCAGTAGTTTTTTTTTGTTTGTTTGTTTTTTGTTTTTTCCCAAATTACAAGTTGTGTTTCTCATTTCATGTGACACAGTAATGATCAATCTACAGGTTATTTAGTGCTGTGAAACATCATGAAGTTTGCCTTGTCAGAGTTGTTCAGTATAAAATTAAATCGGGTTTAAATGTCAGGAGTTCTTGTCGGGATTAAAGTGACAAGAAGTGTTTGTTTTGTCCCGCTGCTGTGGTGACTTTCTGTGTCGTGCAGCATTTGTTAAAACATGTTTATGTCATATTATACCAACAGAATATGCCAGGAGTGAGGGACAGAAAGACAGACAGAGGTCTGATTCAGCCAGATTTTTATGAGAGGGCATTTCTGAACATGTCTGTCAGTCTCAGGACAGCTGCTAAGTTCCATTTACCTTAGTCACATTTAGGTTTTAGCCATACCTTAGCATTTTTGTCTCCAACCTATAAGTTTGCAGTGTTTCCATTCAGATGTTTTTATGCACATTTTGAATTCATGCATAAAACCCTAACCCTAACTGGATGGAACATGACTACTGTTACATTATTTTGAGAATTTATATTATGCTAATCTTGTTTAATTTTTATATTGTTCATACTGTTGAAAAAAATGTTTTCTAAAATGAATTGACAATGCCAAAATAACTAACTAATTAACTAACTAACTAACTAACTAACTAACTAAATAAATAAATAAATAAATAAATAAAGTTTGTACTGTAGTGAATTTTGCTTTTCCCAACCTAGGAAGGCGAAATAGTGTAGTGATGGGTGCTCATGTCACAGATGACGTTAGGATTCTTGGGTCACATGTCAATTAATTTGTGGTTATGAGTACATCACATAAGAAAGATTGGTGGAATCTCTAACTTGTAGAACCTCGTACTGTATTATGAATACAAATAAGTTTTATTAACAAAAGATAGGCAAGAGTAATCAAACAACTACTAAATGAATAACATGAATGGAAAAGGAATAAAGTGCATAAGATGCATAAAATGCAAGTGATTATGTTGGGTGTTGCTATGTCAGAGCTACGCTATCTTGAAAGATAAACTGTTGCTACTCTGAGGTGAAGAACCTTATTATGCATCAAACAAATACATCAAAGACTATTTGTTATAAACTGCAGTCAGCTATATAATATCTAATATAAATTAGAAAATCATATACTGATAATATAAAACAATGCCAAGGTATCTGGAAGAGGTTTGGAAGTGATATTTACTTTCGTTGTGGTTGAGTGAGCAGTCTGGTGGGGGCAACGATTTCCACTGGTTATCCATTTTAACAGCCTTGATAATGAACCGCTGGAGATGCCAAAGGGTCCTCAGATCTGGAACACACAGAACTGGTCCTGCATTAGGTGTTGAAGGTCCTTAGCTTTGAAAATGCAAGCATGGAAAGAAAAAAAAAAAAAAGTTATGGAAGAACTGTAAATGTAAATGATATAAATGATATGATAAGTTGATAAGTAAAAACTTCAAGATTGTTTTCCGGAACAAGCAGCACTAAAATTCATAAACTTCCACTGTTTCCAATTAGGTGAGAGAAACACAGGTCTAGTATAATTTAGAGCAATTAGCTTTGACCTCCTCGATCCTTGCAAAGCACAGTAATTACAGCCTGAGCTTCACCTCACACCTCTGTGCATGGTTATTTTAAACTGGAAGCTTGTTGGTCTTCCCTGTGTCATTTCCAGGACCTGTGTGAGAACAGCCCCTGACTGGGTCATGTTGTTTGTCCATCTGTGTGCTTGTGGTTAGTGTGTGCTGGTGTTCAGAACACCCCTGAGAGAACAGCCCAGAATTCCTCCATCTGCGTGTGCAATGGCATTTTGTGACATTAGGGACCGCAGGCACGTTCAGACCCGCTGTTTCCCATTTCTACATCTGCACACATAATATCCATGCTTGAGGGTTATCATTAAGTTACAGATTATAGTAATGTCAAGGATGCTTCATCAACGATGATGTGCAGATGTACCTCACAGCAGTTCAACATCAAGATTATGTATGTATGTATGTATCTATCTATCTATCTATCTATCTATCTATCTATCTATCTATCTATCTAAATAAATAAATAAATACATGTATGAAAATTAAGCGTAAAAAAGAGGTTCTCAAAACGGTACTATTATTAAAGCTTTTTTTCTTATGGAAAAAAAATGCATGGCTGAATTGTTAATTCAAGGGCATTTCTAAATTGTGGTGGGGGAGGTGGGTTGTGGGTAATGACCCAAACTATACTCGAGCTTGGGTCACCCACACACAAGTACTTCTGTGCAGCGTGTTGGAACACGTGCGCTACCCACCAGGCTCCAACGCAATTTTGACTTGTTAAACAGGCAAGCAGCTACACTTCAGGGTTCATTAGCTTATTGAAAATGATCCTACAGCCTGTGAAATGGCAAAAGTGACAGAATAGGCTTTCAGAGCAGGGAATGGTGCTAATAGAAAGGTAAATACTGTAAAATGAGCAGCATGAACAATTTGCGAGTGTGAGAAGGTCTTGAAGTGCTCATATTTTCTCTCTGTTTCAATGACACATCGGATCACGTGAGGTCTATTAGGCCGGATTAATGGTGAAACCCAGCTGTGGGGGTGGTGGACAGATTTAGGGCGGGGCGTCTGCTGGAGGCCAAATAGCTGTAGACTACAGACAGCAGTGAGCTAATTGTTATAGCGAGCCATGGAGCTCTCAGTGGCACATTACTCACTGAGTAAGACCTCTCCACCTGGTCGGAGCAGATGAACATGGTGGAAATGAAGCCATAATGCGGTGTATAGATGGGTTAGGAATATTACAGTCCCGGCCTCAGATGGCACATCCGTTGACTCGTCACAGACTATTCATGGACTGTCTGATGCATGTTGCACACAAAATTGTAGCTGAAAGGCTGAAATAAGCAGTTCCAATCTGATTGGCTGGCTTTTTCGTAATTTTCTTGTGTCTAAATGCACAATTTTATCAGTGCGTTTACATATTATCAGGCTGATATAGTGAAGACTTCCGAGGAAAAATCACTAGATTTGCCAAGTACTGCAAGGCTCTACTGCAGTTGCCCATATTATTTGTTGATCTGGGTGGTTGTCAGTGCTTTAGTTGATGGTTGCTAGGGTGTACTGGATGGTTGCTAGGGTACTGCTAAACAGTGTTGTGTTGTGTTGTTCTGAATGGTTACTAGAGCTTTGCTTGGTGATTTCTAGGGTGTATTTGGTGGTTTCTAAAATTATATTGTCATAATGTTTATTAATTTTAATTAAATATAATGTTTATTGGGTAGCACTTTACACTACGGCCCCACTAGTTAAAATTAATCAGTACATTAATTAACAATTAGCAAAGTATTTGTTACAGAGTATTAATGACTGTTAACATTGGTTAATTTAAATAAAAAATACAACTGTTCATTGTTCATGTTAGCTAAGATGCATTAAATAATATAAACAGATGCAACTTTTGTTTTTAATAATGTATTAATAGATGTTGAAAATGACTAATAAATGCATTTTCCATTGTTCATGGGATAGCACTTTAGTATAGGGAACAATTCTTACTGTTAAATAGTTATTTATTAGCATGCCTATCATTAACATAATGACATTTATTAGTACTTATAAAGCAATAGTAAATGGTTAAAATAGTTAATGGTTTGTTAATAGCGAAAACTTTACCTTAAAATAAAGTGTGACCATTAATGTTAACGAATGTATTTAACTAGCGTTAACAAATGGAATCTTATTGTGAAGTGTTACTGTTTAAGTTTTAAGTTAAATATACAAGCATCAATATGCCATCCCATATAATTGTTTGCAACCACATCCTCTTTTTTTCTTTTTTTTTTTTTTAAACAGTGATGTAAATGTAACTGTAAATGATCACGTTTGTAAATCATGATGTAAAAGTGTGGGCAGGCTTTGGAAACAATAAAAGGTCACCCAGACTTACTATAGAAAAGAACTCAGTATATACACCGTATCTAGTGTGGTTATGTGGGACTAGTGATATGATGGAAAAAACTAACTTAGCGTGACCTTGTATTGTGTGTTTTTACCGAGTCATAGTGTACTTGGCACAAACAGTGCCGTAGCGCTCTTGCTGTTTACTCAAGACACTGTGTGTGTGTTTGTGTGTGTGTGTGTGTGAAATGAAGCAGGAACGCTGGGTATGGCTGAGATTATGATGTGTCTGCCGGGAAGGGGAATGGAGGCAGCAGGATATAACGGGACAGGCTTGGGCTGCAAAATGGCATGTGTGACAGAGATGGATGAGCTCAGGCCCAACATCAGAGCCCCGTTTAAAGGGCTCGTCCTGCGGAGCGGCAGGAAGCAGTGTTTAACTGTCTCCCACCTGCAGGCCACAGGCAACCACCAGCAGACTAAAAGACACTTTACCCTTTAACTGAGACGCTCATCAGTTCTGTCATATGCTTCAATATCAGTCTGCTGATCTGTGTATGTGCTCAAAACCACTGGGCTGCTCAGTGCTTGATTCTGATTGGCTGACGAACATTTTAAGGCCTGTAATTATTTTCCAGGAAGTGGGCATGTAGATCCAGGTCTGTCAAACGCATTACAGTATAATTTCACTGTGACAAATTATTTCAGTTATTGATCCTAAAACAGAGAAAGAAACCGACAAACACACAAAATGAGCAATAATAGGTAGTAGGAAATAGGAAAAGACAAATTAACTTTTTTTTTTTTTTTTTTTTTTTTATTAAATTAAACCATTCTTGCTTTTTCTGCTCGCTCTCTCTTTCTGCATGCACACACGCACACAGAAATTAGTTGTCAGCACTGTTCCGTTTTTTGGTAATATAGTTTGCAACTGAAAAGCTAAATGATATTGTTTGAATCAGTTTGGAGGTGTTAAAGTCGCTGTTCTTGAAGCAGGTAAACTTTTTCACTATTAGTAGAAATTATGTTGCCGTCTCTACTAATAAGAGCTTTTTAAGGACAAAAACCAATATCAAAATCACGTGTTAAAGTAAATTATCTGAACAATGTCTTGAGGGGTTGTAACCGTGGTATAAGATTAATATTTGACTCTTGTCCATTGAATTTCTGAAAAATGTATGCACAGAACTTGATTAACATCTCAAGTGCGCATTCATTTTCAATAATTAAATAAGAATTCAATGGTCTGTTGTGAATAAATCCTTACTTAGAACATATAATTATGTCAGTATAATCAATATTAAAAAAGGTTCTATTTCAAACAAATGCTGTTCTTTTAAACTTATAACAATCAGTGCTATCACAGAGCAGATTTGTTATGACAGGAATAAATTACATTTTAAAATATAATAAAATAGAAAACAGGCATTTTAAATTGTAATAATAGTTTAGAATATTATGGGTTTACTGCATTTATGATCAAATAAATGCAGCCTTGGTGAACAAAATAGACTTATTTATTTAAAAAATCTAACTTAGCCCAAACTTTTAAACATGATCTGTTCAGCATTATACAGTGACTCAAAGCATTTGTACACTTTATATAATTCAGTATATAAATATCATTACGTTAGATGTCACCCAGAAAGAAGGCACAAACACACTTCTAAAACACTCACAAATATTTCACAAAAATATGTTTGTTAGGTTTTAAATGCCAAACCAGTAGTAAATGCATTTGGACACAAATTGTAAACTGTTAGTGGTTTGTGTTGTAGTTAACTGAGCTACTAATGTTGGGACACCTGTGTAAATTGGAGGACAACTAACTTCATACATCCACTAACTCTGTATTCCAAATGGGACAAATCTGCTTCCAGAGGGCTCTTTGGAGTGAGAACAATCATAGGCGCCTTATTAAAGGATCATTCAAAACCAAAACTGGCCATCTCAACTGGACCTTTGGAATGAAGTAATGGACACTTCACTCCCAATTCACAGGTTTAATTGTGCGATGATGATGGCTCAGTTTTTTTTTTTTTTTTTTTTTTGTTCCCCTACACCCTTCTTCCCTTCAAAGCTCAGGTCACAAGGATCAGCCCTTCAGAACAGAGCACAGTGCATAAATCACCAAAGGACCAGCTGATAAAAAGTATCTTCAACAATGACTCAGAAAAGAAAATTAAGTAAGTTTTAAAGAAAGTATGGTTTGATATGTATTAATGTATTGTTAATGCATTGAAATCCATTTTTAAATTTTAAAATTTTAATTTTAATCCGCATTTTAAAAAATGACTTCTGTGTCCAAATACAGTTCTTTATCCACAGCTATTCAGAAATATATCACTAAACGGATAGCGCAAGATCTGGTAAAAATATGCCACTCTCGCAAAAACAAAGTTTTGTTTACAGCAAAGGAAAACCAGTCTCCTTTTGACTTTGTCATACACAAACACACTGATTCACTTCAGAAAGCCTTTATTAAAGGGGTCATTGGATGCAAAACTCGCTTTTACATGTTGTTTGAACATAAATGTGTTGTTGTTTTTTAGTCGTTAAAAGTAATATCCCCTTTCTGAAATCAAGCCATTCTCAGCTTCTTGTCTGTATGACGTCACTCCCACGATAGTTGACTGACATGGCGGTCTTACCTTAGACCCACCCTGACTGAGCTGTGAACAGTCCGACTCCAAGAGCCATTGTGTCAACTACAGTGCAGGGGAGGACAAGAATGTCTCTGGCTGAGCGATTGAGGTGTTCTGTTGTTGGATGCAATAATGAACATAGCTGTCTTCATTTATCCGACATCTGAGGGGCTGAAAATGCAGAGGATTAACGTTACTTTTGTTTTTGAAGGAAATGCGCAGATCCCTGAGCTACATATATGTTCGCGCAAATCATTCGTGATCCAGATTCACTTACGGCAAAAGTGAGTATAAGGGTTTCTTATACATCTTTGCAAATTGCCTTTCTTAATAAAGTGCTAGTTGGCAAGTTTCACAGCTAAAGTAAACGGAACAGCTTGTCAGCCCACGACAGAGAGGGGCAGGGTGAGCAGAGCTCATTAGCATTTAAAGGCAAATGCAACTAAACTGCTCGCTCTAAAACAGGCTGATTTTGACAAGGTAAAAAGGCTGTTTTTTTTGTTTCTTTTTTTTTTAACACTACCACTGAGAAATTGTAACTAAAATATGTTATAGCATGAATAGTGTTCCTTTCTGAACACATATCGAAATGCCAGCATATATAATAGCAAACAAAATCAGAAGCTTCATTGTGACTCTTGAATAACCTTGCTGGATCTTTTTTATATCGTGAGTCACACGTCTTTTCCCTCTAAATTCAGATCCGATGTTCATATAACTATAATAGCACATTATCTGGAGATGGGATGTTCCAAAACGTTCTTCCAGCAGCTACAAGAAAGAACTCTGGCTAGCAAAGTGTGATCAGGGATTGGCTTTCTGCGTGAATGCGTATCAGTAAATCTGAGTTGAGTGTGGTGAGAGCAGCTGTGGGGATGTCTCGACAGAGCCACGCTGCCTGCCTCGCTGTTTATTTCTGTTTACTCAGGTTTGCTTCCTCAGATTAATCTCCAATAACAGCTGTGTCATATTGTCTGCTGTGCTATTAATGGCGCTTGTGTAATTACTTTACGCCCAATCATATGACTTCACCAAGAACGCAAATGAACCTCCCTTTGGGCGCTCATTAAGACTGCTTTCAATGGGTACACATATCAAAACAACTTAACCACACTTGTCTGGTTTCCTCACAAAGTCAGCGCCATCAAGCTGTTGATATTCAGCTGTTCTATAATGTTTGAGAATATGAGATTTCAGTACTTTAGACAGAGAGTGGGCATCTGGAGGAGATTATAACAGCATTACTAGAGCTAATTATGACATCTCTGTTAATATCAACATTCAGTGTCTATATAAAATACATTCCTGCTGCGGT
>JAHKKF010537673.1:12500-21769 GCA_019740295.1 Labeo calbasu
AGAAGAAGAAGAAGAAGAAGAAGAAGAAGAAGAAGAAGAAAACATCTCTGTTAAGCAGCATAGAGTTAAACACACATCCCCTTGAGATTAAATAGTACATTTAAAAGCTTTTATGAAGTGTGTGCATGATGCATGCTTGCATGCATGCATGTGTGTGCATGTGTGTGATTGTGTGTGTGTCAGTGTGACTCTCTTGAGTTGAAAAGTTACTGCTTAATGGAGAATAACTGGGAACAACCTCTCTGCATACTCTATGCAAAGAGAGAGAGAGAGACTGGTTATTCCTACTATTATTATTTTCCATGTGAATAGGCAGTGACCTGACTCACACTGAAATTTGCTGAATGTACATCATGCCACAAATAAGCTTACAAAACCTGCACAATTTTATGGGCCAAACATGTCACACTTTCATATCAGGTTTGTGCTTGCAATTCAGTTCTCACTCTCTCGGTGGGCTGAAATGTTGATCAAAGTCTTACACCGATACAACTTTCTGGCAACAGAAGGAATATTTTTCTGAGGAAAAATTACATTCTTTCTTTGTTCTGCTGAAACAAACAAAAACACAGGACTCAGGGTTTTGGATGCGATTTATTATTGTGAGTGGTCGTACCAACAAAGGCCTCTCAGTTTCGAGTGCCAAGCTTCTACAGTTTACAATTAGCGTAAACCTGTTTCATTTTCTTTTCTTTTCTTTTCTTTTCTTTTCTTTTCTTTTCTTTTCTTTTCTTTTCTTTTCTTTTTCTTTTCTTTTTCTTTTCTTCTTCATATACTTTTTCTCTTCTTCTTCTTTTTTCATATAGTTTTTCTCTTCTTCTTCTTTTTTTCATATATTTTTCTTCTTTTTCTTCTTCTTCTTCTTCTTCTTCTTTAGCTACTTGAACTTGTGTGGCACCCAGGAAGAAACCATGATTAACTGTCAAAATATTCAGTATGAAAATAAATATTTAAATGTTTAATAAATGCTTAATATCTGCTTTGAGCGAAACCTGCAAGACTTTCAGCTTAAAAAATAAATAAATAATAAAAAAATAAAATAAAAAAAACATATTTTTGGAATTTACTTTAAATTTATATTAGGTAACAGTCAGTATTGCGTAACCGGACTTTTGCCTTGCATATTAGACCTGCCAGTTGCATGTTTAATAAGAAAATAAATGCAATTTTGTATATTATGATAAAATGTGCATTCATATTTATTTTTGTACATTCACAGGGCCTGCCTGCTTATTTATTATTTTTATTATTATTATTATTATTATTATTGTTGTTGTTGTTGTTGTTGTTGTTGTTGTTGTTGTTGTTGTTATTAATAATATTATTAATAATATTTTTTATTATTATTTTTTATTATTATTATTTGTTTGTTTGTTTTTTTACCAAGCTTGAGTCATAGAATAGGTCAAACCGTTTTGCAAATTAGTCTAAATGATTGATTATCTGAAACCGAAAACAAATCAGAATAAATAAAATGTGCTGTCCTTTATTTAAGGTGCGGCTTTTGTTCTGGGCTTCATAGATCAGACTATATTTGATACTCTAAGTACAGAAACCTTGAGCTCCTGCTCAAACACAGTAAAGAGTACCCTTTAGTGTTATTGTATGCAAATAAACCCATCTTAATAGAAATGTAAAAAAAAGGACAAATATATTAGATAATGAAGGCCTCTGCTTTTAACTAGGATTGGCAAAGTAAACATTAAGAGAAAACTAGCCCTGTCATTTTGATGAAGCTGTAACATACACTTAGACATCAAATAAGGACACCGTTATGGTGTGGATAAAAAATACTGTAAAAATTATCTGTCATGAATAGGTAGCACTTTAGTAGGGACCAGTTATGACTATTAACTAGTTGCTTATTAGCATGCCTATTATCAATGTTTTTGCTGTTTATTAGTACTTATTAAGCACATATTCTGCACAACCATATTCTAAATCCCTAATCCTACCCAATACCTAAACTTAACAACTACCTTACTATTAACAAGCAGCAAATTAGGAGTTTATTAAGGCAAAGGTCGTAGTTAATGGTTTATTAATAGCAAGAATTTGACCTTAACATAAAGTGTGACCCATGCATTGTTATTCAAGCTATGATGGGAGATGGATACTTGTTTGTTTGCTTCAGGGCACATGACAGTCACAACCTTGGTGTTCCAATAGTGAATGTGGGTGATAAGTGGGCCACTTGACCACAGGTAAGGCTGGACTGATGTTGGTTTCCAGAAAGTACCGATATGTATTCATTGAAAATGTCATCAGCCAGAGAATGTATGGCCCTCCAGAACCCCACCAGGAATATCTGCTCTCAAAACTGCACTCAGCAAAAGTGTGTAATTACTGTTTGCCAAAGGAAAGGAGTGACAGATTGTTTGTCCAATTACTGGTCAGTCAGATGGTGACTGTTTCATAACCTTGACATTTTTTAAACCGTGTCACACTAATCAGCATTATGATTATGAGTGTTTTTACCACATGCAAATTTTTGTACATTTTGATAGATGCTGATACATATAATATCAACAACAATGGTCAATTCTGACCAAACTGAAAATTTATTTATTTATTTATTTATTTATTTATTTATTTATTTATTTATTTATTTATTTATTTATGCTTGATGTACAGCACTTGGCTCAACCAAATCTTTGAATAATAATAATAATAATAATAATAATAATTATAAGCGGCACAAATGTGCTGTTTATTAATAGTTAGTAAAGTAGTTTGTAATGTATGCTTTATGAATAGTTTTCAGTGTTGAATGAAATATGAGGATACATGCAACGCTGCCTTAAAACTTGGCTACAATATATCTTAGGAGGCAGCATAATTGAGTTGACTTCCTTACACTGTCTGAGTAGGCAGATCACTAGGTTTTGGAACAGAGCCATAGTTTGTGTGCTGTCTTAGCATAGTCGATAATCTGGTTTTTAAGAAGAAGACAAAACTGAACATAAAATATTGATCAGAATATTAATACTGCATGTGTTTTGAAACATGTACACACAGTAACTAACAAAATTAAAATATAACATGACAAGCAAAAACACCCTGGCATGATCATAATACATACAAGTATATATATATATATATATATATATATATATATATAATTATTATTTTTTATTATTATTTTTTTTTTAATATTTTTTTTTTAATCATTACAATAATCTACAGTGCATTTACAGTACAGGTGGGGTATGTAATGTTTTCATAAACATATTTGGCTATACTGGTTGATCGCAATCAATAATTAAAGTGGTATATTCTGAATAGGTTGTCCTACCTGCCTGTCAGCCTTTGTATTTGGATACCACCTAAATACATGGAATAAAGATAAACAAGCATTGTTTTTCCAAAGATGGAGGAATTTGATTGAATGTCTGGGTTACAATCAATACGACAAACTTGCAGAGTTTCTTCTTGACGTACGCTAAACTTCAACTTAAAAGAAATGCTAATAAGTTGGACCTTTTATTCAAAGTAGCCTACTTTTACCTTTTGAGACTTGCCTTCACTTTTACAGAAGAGCTGTGTTTGTGATGTTTGAGTTGGGGGAGGTGTGACGTGCAAAAGAGGCGTTTGCAAAGGTTATTTGAAAACATGCCATTAGTAGTATATACTTCACCTTTAAAGTGCCCCTATTATGGATTATGAATTTTGGTTTTGGGAGTCCCCAACAGCAGGTTGACATGCACGCAAGGTCAAAAAACACTTTCATTGTCTTATAATATGCATTTACTTTTACCTTTTTCTGCTCAACGACTCCCAAATGATTCGCTCAAGGAATCATTTGTCCAATCCACTCTGTTGCGTGACACTAATCTGCGGTGATTGGCCCGATGACCCAATCTGTTGTGATTGGTCTACTGTGTGCAGCGCATTTCAGAAACGGAACGCCCATCACCATCACTTCAGCCCACAGCTCTGTAGTAAACACCCAAACAGCCATGGTATATGCCTTATCCCAATGCAGAAATGTACTGATAAAGCACTGCAGTTTGTACACACACGTATTGCTCTATTCTTTATCATAACTCCAAGTAATAACAACGACAAACATTCACTATTCATCAACACATTTCTAGACAATTGCAAGCGAACAGATATTACTGTTAGCTGGTTAGCCAGAGACCTACAAGCTGCTATGAGCAAACACAACTAAATATAGATTTTGCATGCTAGAGTACATGAGAGCAACAATTTTTGAAGGATTACTCCACTTTCAGAATAAAAATTTCCTGATTATTTACTCACCCCTATGTCATCCAAGATATTCGTCTCTATTTCTTCAGTCGCAAAGAATTTAAGATTTTTGAGGAAGACATTCCAGGATTTTTTGTCCATATAGTGGACTGAAGTGGTGCTCAACGGATTGAGGGTTAAAAATGCAGTTTCAGTGCAGCTTCAAAGGGCTCTAAATGATCCCAGCTGAGGAATAAGGGTCTTATTTAGCAAAACGATCAGCCATTTTCAACATCAACATTTATACATTTTTTAACCACAAATGCTCATTCACTCTCTGTGAAGCAGTTATTTCTGTAGAAACTAGCCTTTGTAATGAAGTTTTGTCTTCATATTTTGTTGTTTTGTATTTGATGGTACCGTTTCATATAAGACAGCATGTGGTCAGCTTTAGGATATCATACATTTTAAGTCATAAGTCTTTCATAAGCATTTTCTTGAAGTGTACTGCACTGGCAGCAGCTGCTTTGCAGCCCACTCCTCCACTTTACTGCTGCACTTCTCAGACCTGCCCTGCAGCTGACTCATGAAAAATGGAGCACTTCACACATATTTTCATCTAATCTGTCCCTCTTGAGTCTTAAAAAGATTCTCTTTTTTTATTATAAATAGATGTGCTAAAAAGAAAGGAAAGGATAAGGCAGAAAATATCTTGGATCCATATAGATCAGTTTTTATTGTAATGATCTGAATCAGTGGATAGTCAGAATAAAATTGGTAATGTGTAGGTGTACCTGTTGATAGCCAATAACTTTTGCCATTTAATTACACCCATGTCTCACTTTATTCTGTAAGGTAAGCCAAAATAAATACATACATACATACAGTACAAACATACATAATTGCGCATAAGTGTAAGGCAGAATATTTTAGTGATTTCATTTCTGTTCAGCATGCAATTCAACTGCCCCCCACACACACCCTTTCCAAAGCTACATTTCAGCTGACTTGACATTCAGTGACTTTCAGACATTGAGCAAATCTGGCTTTTTAATTATAACTTTTTTTTTTTTTTTGCATGCACATCCATTTAATTAAAATGACACATGGCATCCCACTTTCAATGCGCATGATGCTTCTGCCCGTGACCATAACCTTAAAGTTTCTCATATCCATGTCATGCACCTGTGTTCTGTGAAAAGGATCCGTTCACAGGTGCACACAGAGACACGCTATGACGACTGCAGGTTTATTTATTTTCGTCATATGACTCCCCGCAGTTTCCATTATGTGCTAAACTGCAACACTTGACTGCTTGCGGCTCAGCATAAGGAAAGTCTCTCTCTCAATCTCCCAGTCTCTCTCTTCTTCTCAGCCGGGCCAGAAAGCTCTCCTGCAGAGGCGCAGGATTACACCCACATGTGCTCCTTTCCTGTCATGGTTGTAAACATATTGGACCACCACCATGCACACGCCGGCGAAAATCCATGTCTCCTACTGCTTTTAGCTGACTGACAGCGGCCCAATTAGAGAAGCCCGCTGTCTCCCCCATAAAGCACAGAGACATGCCTGAGTCAGAGTCTTCCCCACCTCTGCTGGATACTGCATGCAGATCTCTCTCCCTAATATCTAAATATAGTCCAAACCGAACAATAAGAGTGCCAGATCTGACATGAGAGAAGTGCTGAGGTGGATACAGGGGTGTGCTGAAAGGATTAGTTAGTTTTCATGGCTCAGTGATCTTGACTAGTTGCAAAATATCAGTTCATATTAAATAAGCCTCAAAATATCTGATCCTGTCAGATAGTACACCACTGGCCACTGCTGAATTCTGCCTCACAACAGCCCTTAAAGGAATAGTCCAGGGTAAAGCACTGCTTTGTTGATTATGCATTCAAATGTGTTTTAAAAAGTCACCCCTTTTTTATAATAAAGTAAAAAGCTTTGTTACAGTGTGACACATTAAATTACCCACTGTTTCATCATAAAATGTAAATAATATGTATTTAGACATTTTAAATACATAAATAAATAAACTAATTAACAAACAAACACTTGTGTGTGTGTGTGTGTGCATGTGTAAAATTCTATTCAATTTTACAGCTTGATTACCATGACAATGTAGCACCTAAAACCTTAAAAATGAATAGAAAAAAAGATGTCACCGATTTTACAGTGCAAATAATACACAAGTTTAGACTGATACATTATTATAAGTTTAACATTATTATAAATTTACCTCATTTACTTACTTTATAATTGCCTTAGTGTTATGAGGGAGCCCAGCTGGACAGAAGTTTAGGAGCTGCTGAAAAGAGCCAGGTCAGCCTTCAGTCCAGGGCCTAGCAGTTCCATACACTGTGTACAAGCGCTGCCTGCAACTTCTTCAATACCTGCGGAAAAGACTGAGGGTGATCTGGCACAGGGGAAGAGTTGCCAAGCATTGGCATATGCAGAAAGTGTATGGATCCCCAAGGAAGATAATTCGAAAAACATCAGTCAGTTGCTAAGCTCATTGTTAAGCATCGAAGGCAAGATTTTCTTCAGCATCCTGTTGTGATGACTAACCGAGTTCCTCCTAAAGAACAACTATATTGACACCACTGTGCAGAAGGGTGGAATTCCGGGAGTGCCTGGCTGTTTGAAATATGCGGGAGTCATTACATAACTCATTAGGGAGGCTTGTGAAGGAAAAGGAGACCTTACTGTGTTATGGTTGAATCTTGCTAATGCGTATGGATCCATACCTCCAAATCTCATTGTGCTTGCCCTCCAGCGACATCATGTTCTCAGCAAAATTATGGACCTAATCCTGAACTATTACAGCAATTTCAGGCTAGGAGTCACGGCTGGTTTAGATACATCAGACTGGCATCGGCCAGAGAACATGATTGTTAAGTCAGCAGGGGTCCTGTGATGACCTGACTGCCACCACCACATCTGTCCAGCAAGTGGATTCTCCAAGGGCTAGAGAAACTCATCAACTGGGCAAGGATGAGCTTTAAGACAGCAAAATCAAGGACGCTAGTGCGCAAGAGGGGGAAAGTAGTAGACAGGTTCCAATTTTGATTGGATGGAGAAACCATCCCATCCATTAAACTCAACTTTCCCAGTCGAGTGAACGCTGTTGCGTTTTGGCTGCCGCTACTCACCGGTCTTTTTTTTTTTTTTTTAATATTTGGATATTTTAAATTATTGAGCAGCCAGTCTAGATCCTTGGTAAGCTCTTTGACTATAGTCTCAAAGACTCTGTCTCCTTCCAAGAAGGCCAGTTAAGTGCTTGAGTCTTGCCTTAGCAAGGTGGACAAATCAGGTCTCCCAGGGAAGATTAAGGCCTGGATTTACCAGCATTCTATCCTACCCTGGATCCTGTGGCTCCTGTTGGTGTACAAAGTGCCCAACAGCTATAAAGGCTCTGGAGAGAATGATCAGCAGCTACCTGTGAAGGTGGTTTGGTCTTCCTCGGAGTCTGAGCAGTGCTGCTTTGTATGGCACTAACAATGTTTTCCAACTCCCGATCAGTGGCTTCACTGAAGAGTTCACTATGTGAACACGGGAAGCATGACAGTGTAGAGTCCAGAGATCCCAGCAAAATTGTGGACCTAACACTGAACTATTACATCAATTTCAGGCTAAGATTCACCACTGGTTCAGGTACATCAGACTGGCATCAGCAAAAGAAATGCATAATTACAGGTTTCACCATCTCAGTCTTTCTTTTTGCCCTCACCATGAACATAATCGTTAAATCAGCAGAGGACCTGACTGTCACCACAACATCTGTCCTGGAAAGCAGGTGGATTCTCCAAGGGCTAGAGAAACTCATCATCTGGGCAAGGATGAGCTTTAAGACAGCAAAATCAAGGTCGCTAGTGCTCAAGAGGGGGAAAGTAGTGGACAGGCTCCGATTTTCATTGGATGGAGCAACCATCCCATCCATTAAACTCAACTTTTCCAGTTGAGTGAACGCTGTTGCGTTTTGGCTGCCGCTACTCACCGGTCTTTTTTTTTTTTGGGATATTTTAAATGGGGAAATTTATCTAGCCTTGGCTGCATTACTGAACTGGTTTTAAACCTTGTGAGGATTGGCGTGGAGGATTGGCGTTTGTAGCCTGGCCTGCATTGGAGGATTAACGTTTGTAGCCCGGCTTGCAGTGGAGGATCGGCGTTTGTAGCCCAACTTCACTGGTGACTTCTTGGGCTCCGTGGGTTTGCCTGTCCTAGTACTACAGGATTTCATCATGTGGTTGTTTAAGCTGCTGCTGTGGATTGTCTTCTCTTCCACTGTCATCAGCGCGGCTCCTCGACTGATGTACTTGTCGGCAGACCTATACAAACTTCGTACAAGATACAAGATTCGTAACTAAACCAACGCTGTTGCTGTTCAACCATCCGGATCTCATATGCTGACCAAAATACATTCACTGTGGGACTCGTCGCAATATACGAATCACTTCTACTAAACAAATTCAAGGACAAACTAAGGACAATTCGGCCCTTTTGGTCTACTAACCCAAGAATGCCTAAAAACGCTAAGAGGTATGTTGATCATAAAGTGGTTGCTCCGTTGCCCAGGTCAAATTACATGCCCTCTGCACTAGGTTTTGCACTTTTTAACCCTCTGGGGTCTGAGGGTGTTTTGGCATCCTGGAGAGGTTTTGACATGCCCTGACATTTGTGCTTTTTTCAGTATCTTAAAAACATATTAATGGCTAAAGTCTGATCACTTTGTAATCAGTACAAACTGGGCTACAATAATATGCAAGCAACATTAATGTACATGTTTGTGTTTTTGAGAAAACTATGTTCATCCCATTCACTCGTTTACAGAAAACAATATATTGATTTAAATTTTCTAAGATGTGTTTTGTGGTCGAAAGGGAATATGCGATACGGCCATGGATATGATTCACACCTGAGAGACAAAAGGCCCTTCCTAATGGCCCATCAATGAGACTGTGACTGTCAGGTAGAAACAATGTGAGAAGATTCAAAGAATTTTAGATTATTTGTATTTTATTTACAACACAGTATAATCAAAACATACATAATAAAGGTCAAAAGCACATTATTGA
>JAHKKF010537675.1:0-11113 GCA_019740295.1 Labeo calbasu
ATGGAGAAAAATCCTGAAATGTTTTCCTCAAAAAACATAATTTCTTTACGACTGAAGAAAGAAAGACATGAACATCTTGGATGACAAGGGGTGAGTACGTAATATGTGAATCTTTGTTTTGGAAGTGGACTGCTCCTTTAACAGTAAACCCCACATTTGATTTGACTGGTCAGAGGCAGACCAGACTAAAATGTAACTATTCATCATCCTCTGACAACAAACGGCGTCAAGAAAATCTGATAATGTGGGGGAGAGCCTGGCCACATCTGACGCAATGTCTGTGGTAGTTCTGGCCCTGCCTGTACAGATTTTGCTATGCTCTTCATAGTGCAGTAGATTCAGTGGACAGGACTGATTTACATTACTTATACGTAAGCGAGACAAAGAAACATAACAACGTAAAAATGGAGATCAGGACAAACAGGGCCAGATGATCCATAAGTAAGCATTATCACATGTTATGTAATCTACAAACCAGTTTGGGTTAATCTATCTCAGGTGGACCACTGGGTCTTGCTTCAGCATTAAAAACACAAGAATAAAGAAGGTTTTTACCTCAGATTCCTTCTAGTCGTAGCTCTGTAACAAGTGGAATCTGAAATGAATATGTTTACAGCAGAATGCTGCCATAGATTTATAAACTGTCAGACCGTCCTGAGTTGAGATATTGTTTCCGTAAACATTCATATAACCACAATTTTTTTGTGGGCCATGACACAAAGGGGCTGCATTTTGTTAAACCAGTAAAATAAACATTAAAAACTGGTGGTTTTGCACTACCAGTACATAAAGGAAGTCACTAAATAAATGGGTTAAAAAAGGTTGTGCAGCCAACGTTATATTTTTTTAGGCCACTTGAAATGGACTGGCCTATTTGACACATAATATTACTGTTCTCATAGTAAGATTTTGGTAGTACCACTTGACGAGAATAGGCTTGGTCAACCAAAATTTTATTAGTCGCTTAGTCAGAAGAAAAAAAAATGCACAGGAAGTGATGAAGTCGAGCAGTCCGTGATGGACAAAACGTTAAAGGGAAGTCCACTTTGAAAATAACAATTTACAGATAATGTAGTCACCCCCTTGTCATCCAAGATGTTCATGTCTTTCTTCGGTCGTAAAAATAATTTTGTTTTTTGAGAAAAAACATTTCAGGATTTTTCTCCATATAATGGACTGATATGGTGCCCCAAGTTTGAACTTCCAAAATGCAGTTTAAATGCGGCTTCAAACGATCACAAATGCAAGGATCTAGCGAAACCAATCGGTTATTTTCATTAAAAAAATGCAATTTTAATACTTTTTAATGTCAAACGCTCATCTTGTCTTGCTCTCCCTGAACTCTGTGTATTCTGACTCAAGACAGTTAGGGTATGTCGAAAAACTCCAATCGTATTTTCTCAAACTTCAAAAATCATTTCAAAATCATCCTACATCGCTGCAGAAGTACCGACCCAGTCTTTGCAAAGTGAACGTGCGAAGAAGATCAAACACCCTTAAAAAAAAAAGGTAAAACAGTGATATAGGATGATTTTGAAGTTGAGGGAGAACATGAGTGTAAAGGTGATTTTCTTCATATTTAGATTTTTTTTTTTTTTTTGCACTTTCAGATTCCATATTTTCAAATAGTTGTATCTCGGCCAAATATTGTCCTATCCTAACGAACCGTACGTCAATGGAAAGCTTATTTATTCATTCATAGCTATTAATTATTTATTTATTTATTATTTATTCAAGTTTCAATGGCTGGTTTTGTGGTCCAGGGTCACAATACTCTTAATTACAAGTACTTTTGGAATCCGATTACATAATCCAGATTACATGTAATCAGTTACTAGTACCCAGCACTGACTACACAGTAGATACAGTATTTTACACATCAAGCCTGAATCATTCACAACTTGAAGTAAATGCCAGTAAAGAAAACTTCCTGTTTGCATTTAAATATGGGTTATGATGAATAACACGTGCTGACGCTCAGGCAACCCCTTGGGAAAAGAAGATCCTCTTGCTTATTTTAGCAGTAGTTCCTGGATCTCAGTCTCTTTCCAATGTAATGTGAGGCGTGTTATCGGCAGTGAATGGCAGAGAAAATCTTTGCGGTTTACTGTTTGTACACACAAAACGAAACAAGGAACAAATGAGCTGTCGGTGGCTTCATCTGTTTCAATGCTTAGTCAAACCGAGAATGAAAGCAGATCTGAATTGCAGCTTTAAGCCTGCTCTACCCTTTTGGGGGTCCCCAACGGATTTTGGAAAATTATTTTACCATTTTTGTTTGAGGTTGACCCAATTATTTAATGTAATTCAGCTTCTTTTAGATATTCGCCCAGTGCATGTAACGGTTTTACGTTTGTTTGCACGTGTTTCAGAGTTAATGGCGAGGACGTCAGGCTGATGTTGTGGGACACGGCGGGACAGGAGGAGTTTGATGCGATCACCAAAGCCTATTACAGAGGTGGGGCTGTTAGAAATGCTGGTATCTTTTTGTTCAGCTGTGGGCGCGTGTTTGGCTGCAGGGTTTGAGACAAGCGTGTTTGGTCCTGCAGGTGCTCAGGCCTGTGTGCTGGTCTTCTCCACCACCGACAGAGAATCCTTTGAGGCCATCAGCAGCTGGAGGGAGAAAGTGGAGATTGAGGTCGGGGACATTCCCACCGTCCTGGTGCAGAACAAAATCGATCTACTGGACGACACTGTTATCAAAAAGTAAGATTTAAACCAGTCAGAGTTCAGTAATGCTCTTTAATGCACAGTATTAGTGACTGTATGCACTGATGACAAACCTTCTGCATCATTGCTTCAGTGAAGAAGCTGAAGGTCTCGCTAAGAGGTTGAAGTTAAGATTCTATCGGACGTCAGTGAAAGAAGATCTGAACGTCAATGAAGGTAAGAGAGATAAAGCATTTCAGTTTAAAAAATACTGATTTGTGCTCAACTGTAAAATAACTCATTTTATATGCGTTTTTTTTTTTTTTAAATGTAGTTTTTAAGTATCTAGCTGACAAATATCTGCAACGACTCAAGCAACAGTCAGCAGAGGAGACGGAGGTTGTTCACACATCCAGCAATAAAATAGGTACGATTTTTATTTATTTATTTATTTATTTTCCAGATGGGAATCTTTAGACATCTCAGGAGATCTCAGTTCCAAAATCCACATGTTTTTATTAATTAAAGACTACAAACTTTATTTGTTCTTTTTTTATTAAATCATTATAAGAAGGACGAGGAATAAAGAGGAACAAATAAATGCATTACAAGCAGTAAACAAAAAGGGCTTTTAGTTTAAAGACAGGCGCAGTTATGAATTTTTCTCAGCATTATTGCTATTTGATTATTAGTGATGACATTATATTTAGGCAGCAGCTACTTGCAAGTTTAAATAGTGATAGATGCTATTTTCACAAAGTGAAAATAACAATGTGACTGAAAACTACTGCGTGCAACTATGAAAAAATATTTAGGAGCACCATGTGCCCCTGATGCGATCAGCATATTTGTGTTTGTGCTGAGGGGAACTTCAAAGGTTTCCAAATGTTTTTGCAGCATTGAGTAATGTATCACAGACATATCTCACAATCCTTTCATAAACAAAGTGTAGAGAGAGTGTAAATAAGAGATTCACTGTGCAGTGTAGACCGCTTCGTTGATTACAATGAAACTTTGTGAGATCAAGATGAGTGACAGCTTTTAATGACTTTTAAGGGAGTTTGTAAATGAGATATTGATTTTAAACAATAAGTTCATATTAAGTGACTAAAAATGTCTGCCTATAACACTATTGCCTGATTTTGCTCTATTTCGTCGTCAAAAATAGTCTGAAACAAGTCAACTGAGCGGCTGCGCATCTCCATTCAAACACAACAGTGTTTCATTTATGAATGAACTTGGGTTTGTAAACAAATCTAGTGAGTCATTGATTCAATTTCCCATTCATAAAGACAGTCACTTGCTTTATTCCTGAATAAATCAGCTGTTCGAAGAATCAAAGGAATTATATGATTCAGTAATTAAATCAGTGACTTGCCGCCACCTGCTGGCAGATTTAGTTTCATTTTTCAGCATCTTTTCAGTTAAATCATTTAATATTTCTGTATTAAAAATGTTATATTTAAAACATTAATCTCAGCATAAATTAATGAATTTGATTGCACTCATACCACCTCTGAGCCTCATTAAACATTGGAAAATACACCTACAAGCCACCTCTGTAAATTTAATTTGATTGGTAACTTATTCTACGTCTTATTCTGTTATTCTGTCTTATTTTGATTTTTTTTAAAGTTTAAATATATATATATATATATATATATATATATATATATATATATATATGTGTATATAATATTATTATTATTATTATTATTTTTATTTTTATTTTTAATTTGACATAAAGATGACATACTTTTAATTAGTTAGTTAGAAGTTAGAAAAAAATGCCATTACAAAGGTAAAAGCAAAATTCCTCTGTAAATCACTTGTAGGAGTCAAATATTACCTCGTAATGCAAAGGCTAATTTTTGATCAGATTTTTTTTTTAAATTGCTCAGAAGGTACTCCTAAAATTTTGACTGCTCCTAAATTTAAGTTAGAAAAGTAAGCGTAGAGCATTGGCTAAGTGAACATAGCTATAGATTCTATTTACACTGTTAAAATAGCAGGATTTTTTGCTATTTATAATACTTACGGCAAATAGAAGCGATTATCTGCACCTCAGTGTTGTAATACATTATAAAACATTATGCAGTAATAACGTATTGAGTGTAAATTATAGTTTTAATTCAAAGTATTAAATAGATACTGCCTTATTGGGACAATAAAGCTCTCCCTTCACCTACCCTAACCCTAACCAATACTTTATTGTCAACTTTTAGATTATTTCCTTAATTTTTATTGTAAATAAATGCCTTTCACAATGATGTGAGATTAGAAAAGGTGAATTCGAACCTGGGTCGAACGTGTCGAAAAAAGAACAGCATGCGCTTTACCATCTGTGCCACTGGACCTGACGTTTAACTATCATCTTTTGCAGTGTTGACTAGCCCAATCACACGTTGGTGGGCGGAGTTAGTGTAAATAGCCTCTGCCAACAAGGTGGGCTATTTGCACTTAGTGTAAATAGACACTCCGTTATATGTGTGATGCGATCCGGGAAAACCCGTTGGATGGCGCGCTGGGACGTTTTCAGAAAATTCGAAAAATAGTGCCCTAAACAATGTTATAATGGACTATTTCACATCTAGGGATTAAGGATCGGACGATCCATCGCTATCAGCCAAATCATCGCTATCGGTGAACTTAAGATAGCCATAACTTTGGTTGTGTTCACACTATGGACAAAATAAAAAAAAGGGCTTGAACCCTTTAAAAAATGTACAATTTCACCACGTGTTGGGTTTTCCTGGATCGCATCACATTTATGTATTTATTTGTTTTTATCACACAACGCTGCCAGTGTTTATTTAGCTTTAGTGTGACTTCCTTTTTTCTTTTTTTTCTTTTTTCAGGTGTTTTCAACACTACCGGTGGCAGTCATCCCAACCAGAACGCCAGCGATTTGAACGGCCGTGAGGTCGTAAACCTGCGACCAAACAAGCAGAGGACCAAGAAAACGAAAAACCCGTTCGGTAGCTGCAGACTGCTGTAGAACGTGTCCGATTCACGGTATGCCTTGTGGGGAATTGATGAGCCGCAGGCGATACGAGGCTTCATTAGCGCTAACTATAGTTCAAGAAAAGTCCCGTGTCCGCTCTGAACGTGCGTGATCCAGAGCAGATCTGTCATAATGTGTGTTTCATCATGTCATGGACTCCTGCTGCAGGCTGCTGGCGCCCTCTGCTGGCTGACACTGCTTACCACACTAGCAGCAACAAACACAGTTGCAAAAAGAATGAAATATAATACGACTTGACCGATCCTAAAAGTCAAAAGCAACCCTTGTGACCCGTTGAGTGACGGTAAATTGGAGGTCCGTTGAGCTATTTTTGTACGCGTATTGACGAGTAAATCTTTTGGACACTGCCCTTCCTCACATTTTAACAATAGTTGTGGCTCAAAATTGAAATGAAAAGCAAGTATATTTTCTCACAGTCACACATTTCAGATGTGCATTATATCATGTGGTACACAGCAGGGTAATTTTCTCGAATAAGATTACAGACAACAGAAAAAAAATACAATTTCTAACACACCATTTGTGCATTTGGACTGTTGGTCGTTTGTGCAATATGTTAGTATTGATGGAGATGCATCATTTGCTATCACAATCTTCCCTTAAAAGTAATGCTCATTTGTTGTTTCTTATATGAACGTCTTCGCAAATTTTAATCCATATGTTCTTATAGGTATTTTTGTATGAAAAATGTAGTAAAGTAATGACTTACTTAAATTCATAACATTTAACACAGTGCCAAAATGTTTCTAAACTCTACGTACTTGTAAGAAATGTAAATAGTGTTGGTAAATGGTTGAACTGGTCAATTTTTAAATATTTTGGACGAAGTCAACACCCTCTGTCTGAAGCTCTGTTAACACAATACCAAATGCAAGAGATAGGATAATAGAAACATTCTTTTGGGAGAAAGTAATTTTTTTTTTTTTTTTAATTTAGTTGATGATAACTTGCAACACCGTCCAGATATTATTGCATAAAACAGCATACCTTTACTGCTAGGGCTGGGCGATATAGCTACTGAAAATTACATCTTGATGCTATTAAGCCTTTATGAATATACACTACCAGTCAAAAGTATTTGAACAGTAGGATTACTAATGGTTTAAAGAAGTCTCTTCTGCTCTCCATGCCTGCGTTTATTTGATCCGAAGTACAGCAAAAACAGTACAATTTTGAAATATTCGTACTATTTAAATAACTGCCCTCTATTTGAATATATTTTTAAATGAAGTTAAATTTATTCCTGATTTTAAAGCTGAATTTTTAGCATTATTCCAGTCACAAGATCCCTCAGAAATCACTCTAATATTCTGATTTGTCACTCTGAACTCTTTATATATGATTACTCCAAGTTTTGAACAGTATAGTGTATAATGTTACAAAAGCTTTTCAGATAGATGCTGTTCTTTGGAACTTTCAATTCATCAAAGAATCCTGAAATAAATGTACTCAACCGTTTTAAATATTGATAATAATAATACAAAAGAGTTAATAGATTGCATAATAGATTGATGTGACACTGAAGACTGGAGTAATGATGCTAAAAATGTAGCTTTGATCACAGGAATGAATTACATTTTAAAATATATTCATATAGAAAGCAGTTATTTTAAATGGTAAAATATAAAATATAAGTTTTCACACTGTTTTCTCTAGATGAACAAAGAATTATATTGAATTTTCATTCATAAACCTTTTATTCTATTTTTACTGAAGCATTTTAACCCTTAAATGTAAAGGAAGTTTAAAGCCAGTCTTCAGAATATTACTTTATTTTTTACTTGTTTTTTTCCCCCCCAGGTTGAATAATAGCTTAATAGCTTAAATGCGGTGCTGTTAAGACATCTCTGTCGTAATGCTCTCGTACTGTATGTTAGACTGAACGTGTCTAATTAGCTGTTCAGAGGCCAAATTAAAACTGGACTGAAGTCATCATAAATGTATAGTGAATATTAAATATATCGCCCAGCCCTTCTCACTGCTACACTTTTCCATGTGCACCACTCATTATGTTCCATACATATTTTTGCATTTGTGAAATGTCAGACACTCAGCTTGAAGTTTTGTATCTGCATGACGTCTGTTACGTGTGAGTTACTGGAATTGATATTTGATATTATTGGAAAGCAAACACACGTTTTAAGCAAGTTACTGTCAGCATCCACTTAGAACTATGAAATTCCAATCAATATATAAAACTCGCTTTCAGGTTTTTAGGATACGTGATACGTCACCCGTCACCTGTTTAATCTCGGACTAAATTGCACTGATAGAAAAATGAGGTTCAGCACAGTATTGGGCTTTATAGATGTACAGGAATCCACCAAGAAACATTTCAGAAGTGTATATTTTATGTATGTGAAACTAAAATGGACGTTTCTAGAGGATCTATGATTTAATAAAAAAAACAAACAAAAAAAACTAGCCTCCCAAAGTCCCAGAGCCTTAACCACTAAAGCCATTAGAAACGCACACTAACGGTTCTTGTTCGATGTTACTGAAAATGTATGTGCTAAATGTTTTACTAAATTCGGGTCCGTCATATTGTCCATAAAGCCAACACTCCCTCTCTGAGTTTAATGTACTAAAATATAAGTCAATCATAGGAATTGTTCACTCTTCCCCACTATCTCAATGTAATAATGTCTGATGAGCGAGATGAGTTTGAGCAGGTTTTGTGCTTCATCACTTTGTTCGTTTATTTCATGTGGCTCAACTTTCGATTGATTGTATTTATTCATGAATCGCATGCCTTCATTTGCGTTTGAATGTGGAATCATGGTACTTCGCCACAGCGGCCTTCATGTTTACAGCGCTCATCAGCTTCGTGTTAACCGGCTCGACGTGATTCTTGTTGGTTTTCTCATTCGCTGCAGTGAAATGATGGCGACACTACAACGAACTAAAGGCACTTTATTTATCTGATATAATTCCTGATCATGTTATTGCTTGGTTCTCTTAAATATACAATAAGGATACAATTATCATTATAAACTGATTCTTTCTTTTCTTAAGAATAATGGTTACTTTTCCTTTTTCCACAGTCTTCTTTTTACTAATGTATTCATGACTTTCTAGTGGATGTTGAGAATATGCCAGCAGCACCTGTTACTACCTGCATATTTTTTAGTGGGCAGAAGTGTCATTTGAAGTGAATTATTATTTTTTTTTTTGGACTGTATGATTAAAGGCTCGGTGAGATCATTCTGTGACTGATGTGTCCTATCTGTGTGCCGCACGACTACCCGGGTGATAGTTTGCTCTGTTCTGCGTGTCAGAAAAGGACACAGTAAAGAAACTGTTGTAGTTGTTTGATTTTTATTGTACTTTCAATCACATTGTGACAAACTTATACATGCATGATTACAAAACAAAGTTGTGAATATTTTAAATACTTAAAAATCCATAAATAACTATCCACAGTGTCAAAGAAAACCTAGCCCTTCGTCGTGACATAATCGCTGTAACAAAAGGACTTAATAAAGGTTTACTGTTTTATTAAATTGTTAATTGGCTTATATAGTTATAAATTTCATGTTGTCTTAAAATGGAGAATCTGTAAAATTGTGATTTCCAGGCTGGGAAAGTTATGTACATTTCTGTTTTATATAGGCTAAGTGTACCCATTAAGCCCACTTTCAACTTTGAAGTCAAATTAAAAAAAGGAAAGTCATATTTTATGCTGGTCATTATTTTAACCAATCCATTGATTTGTTAATTCCCTGACATTTATTATTGCATACCAATCACATTTGGCAATGTTGAGTAAGCCCCACTAATGTGCATGCTGTCTCAGGGTATCTCATGCAAAGACCCCCAAAAACTTTGGTGTTTTGGGACCCTTCAGAAATCAACACATTTATGCAATTTTCAGCCATTTCTTTAAGTACTTTGATATTATGTCAAATAAGAGATAATGTATTGTTTTTTGTGTATGAACAAATAGCATGTTATCATTTTATATAATTTTTCTTTAAATGGAAAGATGAGTTTTATTGGCTTGCACACAAAGCTAATCTCAAGGTCAAACTATTAGCCTTACTGAAAGATGGACTGCTGAAAAATTAAGCCTCTGAACTGCAAACAATAAATGTTTTATGATTCATTTTGCATCAGTGTACAAATAAATGCATCATAAATTGTTTTGCAGAGCAGATTATTTTCATGAATTAACTTTTTTTAAATATGGGTTTAAATGGTACAGTGCCACAAAACACATGCAAACTACAGTCAACACAAGCTAAACTTGAATGAAAAAAGGTAACAAGTGGGCACAATGAAAATTACTATGATGCTTAGTCCACAATATATTTAACGCTTCATGCATATCTTTGTAAAGATATCTTTACATTTTTAAAGAAAAACATTGTCGGAACCATTTAAGCCCAAAGAGGAATCCCTTTAATTACAAACTTTGATCAATTTTCTAAGTGAAAGTGTTTAACGATAAGTTCTTTTTGTGCTTTTACCTTACTAAACTTTTACCTTATTACCTTTACAACTATATTTAAATATTTAGGCCTACAAATTACACACTGTGTAGCACCATTATATAATGGTCTCCTGATGTTTGATAATATAAAAACGCCTTTACTGTACAATGAGGGCACAGTTAAAAAAAAAAAAAGTCTATTCTAGCAAAACAGTTTGGAGTGGACAGAAAACATATTTGGGAGTGAGTGAAGGCCAAGTTCAGAGTTGATGCTCATCAGGGACGGGAGACCTTCGTCAATTCAGTGACAGAGGGCAAGATTTCAGAGTGTCTTTAAGTAGACTGTAAACAAGAGGCTATATTGTTATATAGGCTAAATGTAAAATTAAAGAAGGAAAAATGTGAGGTCAGGTGATCTAAACGTGGTTAGACTAGTGTGTCTTTGTAGAGTCTTTACAGGTCCTGTATGGCTGGGGTTAAATGATATCAGTACAGGTGATGAGCGTTAGCAAACATTAGTAAAATGAATTTTTAAAACACTTCTGTGTCACTGAATAAAAATATTGATGTTCTTTAAAATTATATTTTGTGAATAAATCATGATGTGGGCTTATTTGGAACACGTGCAGACTTAAATGGTGCCAATGTACCATTTAAGCCCATGCCAGACTTTAGACTTTAAAATTATCTTAAAATATAAAATATCTTAATTTTACATTCTAAAGTGTACATCAACTAATTAACATATTTTCAAATGAGAGAGAAATCTTGCATTTTAACAACAGATTTTTCAAAAGATTTTTTAAACCATGTCAGTATCTACGAAAAACACTTAAACTTATATTTTGGAGGGCTTAAAGGAGAAGTCCACTTCCAGAACAAAAATTCACATATAATGTACTCACCCCCTTGTCATCCAAGATGTTCATGTCTTTCTTTCTTCAGTCGTAAAGAAATTGTTTTTTGAGGAAATCATTTCAGCATTTTTCTCCATATAATGGACTGAT
>JAHKKF010537675.1:11163-31462 GCA_019740295.1 Labeo calbasu
TTCTCCATATAATGGACTGATATGGTGCCCCGATTTTGAACTTCCAAAATGCAGTTTAAATGCGGCTTCAAACGATCACAAATGCGGTTGTAAACGATACCAGTTGAGGAAGAATGGTCTTATCTAGCCAAACGATCGGTTATTTTCATTAAAAAAAAATACAATTTAAATACTTTTTAATCTCAAACGCTCCTCTTGTCTTACTTTCCCTGAACTCTGTGTATTCTGACTCAAGACAGTTAGGGTATGTGGAAAAACTCCAATCGTATTTTCTCCCTCAACTTCAAAAATCATTTCAAAATCATCCTACATCACTGCAGAAGTACCGACACAGTCTTTGCAAAGTGAACATGCAAAGAAGATCAAACACCCTTAACAAAAAAGGTAAAACAGCGATATAGGACGATTTTGAAGTTGAGGGAGAACATGAGATTGGAGTTTGTCATGAACTGTCATGAACCGGAACAAAAACAGTCCAGACAGAGTACGACAAGATGAGCGTTTGACATTAAAAAGTACATAAATTGTATTAGATTAGATAAGACTAGATAAGACCCTTCTTTCTCAGCTGGGATCGTTTACAACCACATTTGTGATCGTTTGAAGCCGCATTTAAACTGCATTTTGGAAGTTCAAACTCGGGGCACCATACCAGTCCATTATATGGAGAAAAATGCTGAAATGTTTTCGACTGAAGAAGGAAAGACATAAACATCTTGGATGACAAGGGGGTAACTACATTATATGTGAATCTTTGTTTTGGAAGTGGATTTCTCCTTTAATGGGTACACCTACCCTATTATTTTGCCCTTATTACTGGCTTTAAAATCATTAATGACAGAAGAAGTGACCTAATCTGTCTGTCTTTATTTTTAATAATCCCAGTCATCTGAAAATGTGTAAACCCTGGTTAAATGTATTAAAAGATAAGTATTTTAAGAGCCATTAAAAAAGTGATTACAAATCCAAAGTCAACTATCATCTAAGGCAGTTTGTGTTTGCTCTGTATTCTCCAGCTGCACGGGTGTTCGCTGTAGAGACTAACCTGACGGCCGAATGTGAAATTTCCAGCAAGCTGAGAGCCAAACATTCTCATTAGAATGTACAGAGCAAGCGAGAAAACCATGTGCAGCTGCTCTAAAAATAAACAATCACAAGCCAGTAACATCATATTCATGAGGCTTCCAGCGGGAATGTTAGTAGATCCCAACAGAATTACAGTGATTTTGCATTACATTAGTTAAATCAAAAACAAAAGAAAAAAAACTGTCAGTGGTCATTACCATTTAAAGGTTTATGAACGGCATAGCTTTTTCTGTAAGTGAAAAACAGAAATAAAAACAAAAAAACAAATATGCATAAGACCAAGATGCCATCAGTGGTAATAAAATCTGCAAAAAAAATAAAAAAATAAATAAAATTCACACCACCTCTGCTTGCTCTGTGTGTGTGTGTGTGTGTGTGTGTGTATCATCCTAAAGGCTACCAAAGGCACATGTGGCGCTCGTCCATCAGTCCCTCAGCCTCTATTTGCCATTGGCAAAACTGGAATGATCCACTTTCGGGTTATCCATAATTTTAATGGTTTTCTCTGCGTTGTCCATGTTCCTGATGAGGGTCTCAAGGCGCCTCTTGATCTTCTTCTGGTCCTCAAGGGCGCAGCTGATCACGACACTCTGAAACTTCTGATCCACAGGCACAGGTGGCGCGTCGGTCACACACGCGGCGTGAAGGGCCTGCAGACACTTCCTGGCCCCCTCCATGTCCTCCAGCACTTTACCAGCGATCTCATCAATAATGGCCATGGCTTTTTTCAAGGCTTCTTCCTGTTGGTCGTTCCGGATCGTATCCACAGAAACGTTCACCGTTAACGTCCTGCCCAGGAGTCTAGAGGCCGTCAGCGTGAGCTCTTCCCTTTCCCCTGAAATACAAGTTGAAACGATGTTTATATGTGATCCATTAGAAGCCACAAATGGTTGTTGTGCATTGCGGAAGGCGTACCGTCACAAATGCTCCTCATTTCCTGACTGTGCTGTATGGATTGGATCATCTCAATTAAGCACTCTCTCTCCTGCTCCATAGCAGTGGCTTCCTCGCGAAGAGCCTCCACCCTGAGAGACATTTACTGGGATCATTCATACGAGATACAACCCTGCAAACTTGCTTACACAGTCAATTACAAGCCAATGAAAAAGACCCAGCAACAAAAATGAATGAGGTAATAAGCAAATACACAATGTTTTGGCCATAATTTACAATTACAGCTGTCCTAAGAACAGGTCAAAATCCACCTTCACAATATAGTAAATGTATGCTAGCTTGGTTTTACTGTGTACACTATCAGTTAAAAGTAACAAGTAAAAAGTTTTTGAACAGTAATTTGTTTTTGTTTTTTGTAAGAAGTGTCTTCTGCTCACCAAGCCTGCATTTATTTGATCCAAAGTACAACAAAAACAGCAAAAATGTGAAATATTTGTACTATTTAAAAGAACTGTTATCTAACTGAATATATTTTAAAATTACATTTCTGTGATTTTAAAGCTGAATTTCTATCATTACTTTAGTCACATGATTCTTCAGAAATCATAATATTCTGATTTGCTGCTCAAAAAAATGTATTATTATTATTATTATTATTATTTAGAAAACAACTGAGTAGAATTTTTCAGGTTTCTTTAGAAGAACCTCATTTATCTGAAATCTTCTGAATGGCATAGTGTATAATGTTACAAAAGATTTTTATTTCAGATAAATGCTGATCGTTTGATCTTTTTATTCATAAAAAAATCATGAAATAATGTACTATTGTACAATAGTACTATGTACTATTTAAATATTGATAAAAATTAAAAATGTTTCTTGAACAACAAATCAGCCTATTAGAATAATTTCTGAAGGATCATGTGACACTGAAGACTGGAGTAATGATGCAGAAAATTTACATTTGAGCATAGGAATAAATTACATTTTAAAATATATTCAGATAGAAAACTTATTTTAAATTGTAAAAATATTTTACTTTTTTTTGCTGTACTTTGGATCAAATTAATGTGAGCAGAATAAACGTCTTTAAAAAAACATTTAAAATCTTACTGTTCAAAACTTTGGTAATGTACGTTTGAACTCAACAACAAACAAAATCACTCCTAAAACATTTTTTATATATATAATTCTTACAGACGTACATGTGAGAATAATACTGTTTGAAAAGGCTATATTTAGTTTACATAATTTATGTTTTGCATTTATTAAAATTTATGACAGGACATTTGAGGAACACAGCTGAAATAATCACAAAACCTACATTTTTCTCTTCGAAAACAAATGTTTCAACAAAGAAAACTTGTATTTACAGTAAAAACTTCAGCTATAATCCACTTGTGACGATAAGCAAATGTATTCAAAGTGTTAGATTTTGAGCGAGTCAAGCTAAGCCTTAATAGACCTTTCTGGATTTAGTATGTACGGATCCGACAATTATTAATCTCACCTCATCTCAATCTGATCCAGACTTTCCAGTAACCGTCCGGACCGGTCCGCCATAGAAAGGGTTCGGGTGAATTTGCCTTTAGACGCATCGTTCATTTTAGCGTTAATTTTCGCTTGTGCCATTGCTTCTGCAGCTAGTCGCGTTAATGAATGATTTCACGAGTGCAGTGACCTATAGGATATACCGGCAGAGCAGACCACCCGAGCAATATAGCGATGTCCGGTCCGCCAATGAATCGTTCACTCTTTAAATGATTCAGTCGAATCGATTCGCACAGCGTTTGCAAATCACCGAACTGTGTAACTGTGACATGTTGAGGTATAAACATTCAACCCAATCTTTGTTTAAGTATGTAAGACGTTTATCTGGCACAAAACATAGCCAGTGCTGTAGTTAAACAGAGACAGCATCAAAACGGCACGAATTTAACGTTACACATAGCAGTAGCCGAATCCTTATCTTGTCATTTTAAAAGTGTTAGTAGTATACAGTGGAATATGACTAAATGAAATAATTTTAATATCAACTAAATATTTATACAACTCAAGTTGCATGACCACATCAAATGACCCACGTGGAAAATTGTGTGAAGACTCAAAAGATTCGGTGAATTGAAAATGTTCGTTGTAATGTATCGTCCAAAAGAACCGATTCGCTGAAATGAATCGGTCTTCCCAGCGCTATCGACCACGTTCTAGCGGTTTCCAGTGCTTGAGTAACATCTCCAAACATGGGCTGGAACTTCCCTTGGTAATATACTCCTTCAGACATGAGTGGAGGAGTTCACCTCGGAGATTTCTAAGGAGGGTGGGATTCATTTCTAGGGTCAAGGGCCAAGATGACATCACAGCAGAGACAATAGCCAGAACACAATGAGATGTTTCTCAGACAGAAACAGAAACAGGCCTGATATGCAGATACGCTTTAATTACTTTCCTTTATTTAAACTTAAGAAAAACACAGAAAGGAAATACATGTTTAAATCACTGCAGTGCATGAATGACATGGGAAAACAGAAACACTCAAAGCGTCTTCCCTTATCAAAATTCCTGTAAGCTTCTTTTCAAGGCTTCTTCCATTTCTGCAAAATGAAAATGCAAAAATTAGAAGAAAAAAAAAGATAGATAAATAAATTTGTATTTATTATAACAAACCTCATTCATGTAAAGATCAAATTTAAGTATCCAGATTTGTAAGTCTTTGAGCCAGTGATTACTCATACTAATGTGATGCTGCTCCCGTGACAACATTCAACATCTGTGCGGTAACACCCAACCCATAAAACAAAACCCAGCACCATTCATGTGCTGATGAAACCTGCTTAAAATCCCAGCTATTACAATAAATATCACACTGAGCCCAAGCACCACAAAAATGTAACATACCCAAAATGATAATATTCTTCATGCATGTAAAGCTGGCAAAATAAATACCTGATTAATAAATGAACCGCATACTCTTAATGAGCTCTGACAAACTACAAAAATACAGTACAGCCTCTACACCTTTCAGAAATAACACAAATGTAAGGTTTTTAGTAGCAGTATTACAAAATATGTCAAGATCATAAACTTGTTACCAATATCCAGCTCTTTTGATTTTCTGGCCTCCTCTGCACTCAAAGCCAAAGCCAGTTTCATGTCCTCATCAAATTTATCTAAGTAGAAATATAAATTGGCACTTAAATGTTCTGTTTCCCTGTACTTTGTTTATTTGCTAATAGTTAGCTGAATCATCACAGTACTAAATTGAAATATAACACTGCAAATCTAAAATGAAATAACGTTGAAGTACCACATCTAGACAAAATTAATAAAAACCTACCATCATCGTCTTGTGAAACAGTCACCTCTTTTTTAACATCAAGAATACTTGAGGTAATGGCACTCTTTACATCTTGAAACTCCTCCACTGAAAAAAGAACAATTTAAATTTTAAAATTCAACACAGTTGAGGTCAAAAGTTTACATACACCTTGCAGAATCTGCAACATGTTCATTATTTTACTAAAATAAGAAGGATCATACAAAATGCATGTTATTGTTTATTTAGTACTGACCTGAATAAGACATTTAACATAAAATACGTTTACATACAGTCCAATAGAGAAAATAATAGTTGAATTTATAAAAATGACCTGTTCAAAAGTTTACATCCCCTTGATTCTTAACACTGCGTTGTTACCTGAATGATCCACAGTTATTGTTGTTTTTTTTTAGTTTAGTGGTAGTTCTTCATGAGTCCCTTGTTTGTCCTGAACAGTTAAACTGCCTGCTGTTCTTCAGAAAAGTCCTTCAGATCCCACAAATTCCTTGGTTTTTCAGCATTTTTGTGTGTTTGAACTCTTTCGAACAATGACTGTATGATTTTGAGATCCATTTTTTCACACGGAGGACAACTGAGGGACGCAACTATTACAGAAGGTTCAAACGCTCACTGATGCTTCAGAAGGAAAAAATTATGCATGAACCTGAAAACTTTTAAACAGAATGAAGATACATTTTTGTAGTGTACATTTTTCTTATTTTGCCTAAATAACATATTTTTTTCATTTAGTACTGCTATTCAGAAGCCACAGAAGATACTTGCATGTTTTCCAGAAGACAAATTAAATTTAATTTACTCCGATCTTCAAATTCCAAAAGTTTTCACCTCCGGCTCTTAGTGCATCGTGTTTCCTTCTGGAGCATCAGTGAGCGTTTAAACCTTCTGTAATAGTTGCATATCAGTCCCTCAGTGTGAAAAGATGAATCTCAAACTCATACAGTCATTGTTGGAAAGGGTTCAAATACACAAAAATGCTGAAAACAACAAAAACAAACAAACAAACAAAAAGAAATTCTGAAGATCTGAAGGATTTTCCTGAAGAACAGCAGGAAATTTAACTGTTCAGGACAAACAAGGGACTCATAAAAACAAACTTAACAAGTACAGGAATTTAAAAAATCATGAGAAACATGATTATGTCCACACTGGTAGTGTACATGTAAGTTTATTACTGGAATTTGAAGGGATAATTGATCTATAATTCAGCTGGAGTCATCATTAAGGGGGAAAAAAGTCAGTAACATGATATCCATCCAGATGCTAAATGGAAACCTCACCATTACTCTGAGGGAAGATCTCCTCTGCATTTATTATGCTGGTGGTGGCGGCCGGTTTCTCCTCTGCACTGCTGGGTCGAGAAGAAGCGCAAGGTTCTGACTGGCAGTGATGCTTGTGGTAGTGTGCATGGAAACTGGGTACATCTTTGTGGCTCTGTGAGCAAATCATGCACAGAACATCAAAACTCTTCTCATTGCCCTGGGTCTTGTGTGTCAGGAGGATGTGCGTCTTCATCTCGGCGTAGCTGGGTGTGTTTTTATCGCATTGGCGACAGCGGTAACGGCATTTATTTTCAGTGGCCAACTGTTTCATGCACTTTGTGAATACAGGTTTCCTTTCCTCCTTGGATTTGTTAGAGCGCATGCAAAGACAGAGCTGCAGAGGGTTTGTACTCGCTATCGGACTCTCAACTGTGTTTTCCGTGGCAGCTTGGGAATTATTGGGAGCTGCTTCCAAGCAGTAGTAATCTTGGCTGTGCAGGCTGTTGTAGTGCTCCTGAAACTCTTCCTCGGTGTCATAGAGCATGCTATCGCACAGCCCGCAGAAGTAGCGGAGAACTATGTCGCCACCGTGTTCGTTGGCGCAATGGCGCCGCAGGGTGGAGTCCTTGAAAAACTTCTGCGGACAGTGGCCACAGGCAAATCTCTGGAAACTGTGGCTGCTCAAATCGCCGCAGTGTTTCCGCACCGCCGCCTCGGAGTCGAAAAGGTCTTCACACATCCGACAAAGCCAGGACTCGGCTTTGGGAGGCGGGACACAAGAGGAATTGTCCGGCCGGGTCATTTTGGTTTCTGTGCTGGTGGACGGTTTGGGGGACATACTTGACGAGATGCAATCGTCTGTTGTGTCTTCTCTTTCTTGGTAGTAGCTGTGGCCTTTGTGGCTTACGCCAACATGGGCCATCATGTCCTCCATCCTTGGCATTTCCACCTTGCATTGTCTGCAGTGGAAAAGGAAGTTGGACAAATGAGCTCCACCGTGGAACCGGCTCATGTGCAAGCGCGCTATGGACGATTCGCCCATTAGCTTGCCGCAGACAGCACATTTGTGAAAGATCTGATTGGCGGCTTGGAGATGCTTTCTCACTTGATCCTCCTCTGTGTAGCGTAGGCCGCACTCACAGAACCAGGCGAGCCGCGACCATTTGTTCGGTTTGGCTTGGGAATCTATGCTGGACAGTCTTTTGCGCTTAGCTAAAGGCCCATCTAAATCGCTCCCACATGCCGTGCCCTTCTGAGCGGTTTGGATTTCACTGTAGTTGCTGTAGTACAGAAGGGCCCTGTCCATGCTGCGCACTCTCTTCACCTCGTGTTTCAGGAGATCTTTGTGCTCCTCCATCTGAACCAAGCTAAAAAAAGGCTTGGGGCATGAGGAGCAATGACCCATGACCGCCATCGTCTGCATGACGTCAGCCACGCTCTGATCAGCAGTAACAACGGCGCAGCCGTGATTGCAGTGCACACTGGGAAACAAAACAAAAGCACAAAATAGTTAATGCACAATAAAAACCAAACCCTGTTAGCTATGTGTCTATCAAAGGGTTTTTAAAACACATATAAAACACAATGGAAACACTTTTAACAAAAATGTTCCTTGATGGGCAAAAAAAAGAGAAAAAACACATACGACTTTGCCTCAACAGATCATGCAGAATAATGCAATTTACTGTCTGCACACTCTGAGGTAGGGATGTAACGGTATAAAAATTTCTCATCACGATCATAGTGACCAAAATTATCCCGGTTATCAGTATTATCACGGTATTGTTAAAATGTGCTGGAAATATTCAAAAAGTAGACACATAAATCACTTCACCACGTTTTATATTTAAAAATCAACAAACAACAAATAAAATGACTTTTTGTTTGCACAATCACTAAAACAACAACATCAGTAGCCTACCAATGCTGTCCGGATTTTAAATGACAACATGATTGAAAAAGTTTCATAAAAAGATAATTCTCACATTTTATCCTTTAAATGAAGAAAAGGGTTAAGTCAAAATGATAACTGATTTAATAAATTATTATATGTATTTTATCTGTTCCATAAATAATCCAGATAACTTATCTGAATTGTTTAAATGTGTAGAATCACTTAAGCTTATTTTTCATCAACCGGTCGAAATTTTGGCTACAGCAGGGTATGCAAATTCAGTCCGTTTTTTGGCCAGACAAAAACTGTACACAATGTAAATATAAGTCTCTGTAAATCCACTGTATGACACTAGATGGTGCTTATGGAAAAGCTGAATTACAGCTGTTTCCCATGAACTCTCTGGATCATCATTGCGATTAAGAACACTTCTTTAGATATTACATGAAGTGAAGATGAAAATAAAATGTCATTGAATCTTTTCTGAAGACAGTCCGAACCAGAGGTACATTCATATAATTAATTAATTCATATATTCATTAAAATGACTGGATGACTGCAAATACGTTAGGTACCAAATAATACACACATTCTTTCTATGAAGGTTGTGCTACACTAAATAAAATTAATAAATACCTGTTTACAATAAGCACTTATTTGCGCGTACACAAGACAAAGTTTGAGAGTGCACACATAATATTTGAGGGAGCGCAGAGCCATGGGAGAGGAAGCCCGCTGCAAGCCGAGAGATTCGTGCTGGCACCCTCTCATACAGTAATGAACTCTGATGAGCCAAAAACGGCTTCAAATGAACTAGGAAAACGAGAATAAAGTCGCAAAAGCTGCAATTAATTTCTTATTGCTTAAAATGAACGGACTGTGTCACGTTTTTCCGTGGGTGCTCGATTATTTCCGTGATGATTGGCGCCTATGCCCTTAGCACTCTTAAAACATTTCAGCTTTCTGCCGTCCTTTCACACAAAACGAAACTACTCCGTGTGCTGTTAGCAAATGAGACTGTTATTTAAAACTGTGCTTTATGCTGTACAGTATTTATTTATCATCAGTTGTTCAAATTGTGGTAATCGAATACGGTTTTAATGATAATTAAAATACGAAACGGTAATACTAACCGTGGGAAATTTTATCATGATTTATCATCAAACCGGTAATTGTCACATCCCTACTCTGAGGTGCAAATAACAGAGTCTCTGCAGGTTTTATGAGGGTAAATTTAAGACTTTTCTAAGACCTTTTTAAGACGAAGAAGGGAAAACAATACAGCAATATGTTCTCTAAGTATAGTTCAAGTTTTACTTTCACGCTTTAAATTAGCAGCAATTCAACATATAGCAATTGTTTGTTATTTAGTATGTTTGAGTTTTCCCTCTTTTCCTTGCTTTCCTTCAGTAAAAACACATTTTACTTTCACTTTCAAATTAGCAGCAATTCCGTGTCTTTAATAGTTCTTGGGTTATAGGCACGCAAACTTTGGAAAAAGAATATTTATGGCACTCAGACAGGTATGTTTAATGCAGTTGTCTTGATCGAAGGAAATGAGATACATCGCTAGTTTCAACATTATTTGTTCTTCAGACATTCCTCTTTAAAAGAAAAGAGATATAATATTTTTCAAACTGACCCACATTTGGTTTTTGACCACTGAAAATGTGTACATTTTAACAATTTACTCCTGGAGCCATCTGGAACCGAATTTCATAGGGCATTAACAATAAAGATGCCAAAAGGAAAGTTTGTTAAGACCCAATATTAAGATATCATTAAGGGCATTAAGATATCTTTAAGACTTCTTGACATGCAAATTTTGCTAAAGTCAGCGGATTTTACCAATATAACTACCAATCTCTGTGTAAAAATAAGATAATGATGCTGCCATGTTTCTGAAGTCATTTTTACCCCCCTGTAACTTGACACTGAATCAAGGTGAAATTTTTTTTGACCTCCCTCTACAAAAAAGTGGATTACTCAGTAAATATTCAATGACATTCAATATTTTGTCTTTCATTACTATACATGTCTATCTTTCTTCAGAAAAAAATATTAGCAAAATAAAAAGTATGAGCTAGGGACCTCTTGTTGATTTGACATGGAACGACCCTACAGCATGACCCTATATATATATAGACAATTTTCAATATTAACATCAGTTTCTTATTTTTGTTGTTCCATTCATTAAATGAAAAACTAAACCTGGGTCATTCTAAACCCTGGGTTAATAGAAATCCTTGGATCTTAAAATAAAGAGCAATTCCGAAAGGGTTCTTGAACAACGTTGGTGCTCGGGCCCTAAAATTTACCTTTAACATGCATACACATGCGTCTTGTCAGATGGACTGAGAAAAATAAAACTTAAATCTGAGAAACACCAATATACACTTACTTGAAGTGTGCTCTTGCCTCCATATGTGAGGTGAGCACTTTAGAGCAGGCTGTGCATTTGACGGTGAAGCCAACGTCCTTACAGAGAGCGATCAAACGGTTCTTTGCGTACCGTGGAACTGGTATAGGCATGGGTGATGGTTTTGTGTCTGAAAGTCAAAACGTCAAATGAGGAAAAGGAAAGAAAGGGAAGCAAAACAGGAATCATTCAGAGACACAGGATGGAAATTTTTAAATATGCATCATTCAGTCTAACAATACCACAAAACAGCTGGAGGCAATGAGTCTGATGAATGTGTCTGACAAATGTGCAATTTTCATTTAATTGTCGAAGACCACGCACCACAGAGAGAGATGGACTGACTGAAGTGTTTTTTTGCAGACATGTGCTGAAGGCAATCGTCCTTGCTGTTGAAGAGGAGGTAACAGGCAGGACATGCAAAGCAGACAATCAGCTGATAGCTCTGGGAACGGCTGTGACCATCAGCATCAGGGAAAGACACCTACAGATGACATCAAGCATAAGAAACAAAAACATGGCTCACCCAGCACTTCTTTTTCATGTCATTTCCATAATAAGACAATGAAGTAAAAATGCAGACGGGCTATATTTTACCCTGGATCTTTTAAGATAGTGTTCAATCTCAGTACTGGTCTTAAAGGAATAGTTCACCCAAAAATGAAAGTTTACTCACCCTCAGGTCACACTGAATTTGGACAAAATTAACAATACACCACTCAAGTCAATCTATTAATGTGTTACAAAGTAAAAAGCTGTGTGTTTTTAAGAAACAAACCCTTATTAAAGCATTTTAAAACTTTAAACTGTCGCTTCTGGACAAAATATCAGTCTTGCAAAATAATGCTTCCATTCCATTGTTCTCTCAAACATATTTGTTTAGAACTGTTTTGGCTTGTAAGCCGTGCTTAATCTGTGCATATTTCTCTCCTGGTTCAGACGAAATGACTTTTTCACTGAAGAAAGCATTATTATGGATAGAAGTTATCTTTTTTTTGATGAAGAAACAACCCATTTACATTAGTAAATTTACACCAAATTTTCATTTCTCGGTGAACTACTACTTGTGTGGCAATGCATTCAGACTTACATGTTTTCAAGTACAACAACAACTGGCCCATTTAATTGTAAGGGTTAGAGAGGGCGTAAAAACAGGTGTACTACTGCAACACTGCTCTCTACTCATCGCACTTGCACAAAACACAGCTTTGTACTTCTCAAAACATGTGTAAACAAATGCACATTAGCCCTCAACATTAACATTTCTATGAATAATGCTCTCACTCATGGGTGATATTTAATTGCAGAGCTTCCATGATAAGTACATTAAATTACACAAACAATGCAAATGGGTTTTGTTCAACATCCTGTCCGGGTTTGACTTTTGAATAAATTATCCACACAGAACAAAATGAAACGCTTATGATATCATCATTTATTAAGTGCATTATTTGATTCATTAATGTTTTTTTCCAAACAAAATAACTCTATATATTCAACTAAAAATGTGTTACTCTGAAAAGCGCAGGGGGAAAATTGTTATGTCTCATTTGTAACATCAACACAGTCTTAAAGCTGAAAATATTAATACAAATGAAAACCTTTGATTCCACGTGGTCCTTCCATGCCAGTTTGGAGGGAAAATAGCACCCACAGGCCACACAGGCATAGAAATTAGTGGGACTGCCTCTCAGGGTAATCACAGGATCACAGGGTGAATGATCAAATCTATCAAAAAAAAAAAAAAAAAGTTACAGTGGATCCATCAAACAGACCTCAACCCGTCCCATCCAAAAAAAAAAAAAAAAATCAAAGCAATTATTGAAGTTGTACCAAGTACCTTTTAAGGTGACCCTCGAGCAAAGGAACATTGTCATAGACTCTGTGGCAGTTGATGACCGGACAGGTTTGAGGGGAACATCTTGCTGCAACGGGAGCTGATCTGCGTCTCCACTGTGAGCTGGAGTTCACGGTGCCTGGCTGTAACTCTGAGCAATCCAGACAAAGTGAGCAGAAGAGCAGACCTTTTATATACACACACATCTATAAGTTGGATTATTAAAATTTAAACAACATTACAGACCTGGCATTTTTAGCCAAATATCCACACAGCGCTTGGCATCACTACTGCCACTGTTACTGTGGCTGACCGACAGCTCGCGCCGCCCATGTGCTTGCTGTGAAATTATTTTCTCCTACAATACAGATCACAAAATACAGCTGTAATCAATGTCATTTACCCCAAACAATGCACTACAGAACCCACCATTGACTTCCCAATTTTCCAGTAGCTTTGGTTCCAGATGTATTTATTTTTTTAATTAAAAAATTAATTATTTTATTAAAAAAAAAAAATCAATGGAGAGTTTCCAGGTCCAAGTGTTCTATCTGATGTCAAAAGCTTTCTAGAGAACTTACCGTTTCATAATTAACACACTAAATTCATTTTAAATTGACATTCCTACTCATAGTCATTTATAAAAACAAGCAATATATATGTAACCGTGGACCACAAACCAGTCTTAAGTAGCATGGGTATATTTGGAGCAACAACATTGCATGGGTCAAAATGATAAATTTTTCTTTTATGCCAAAAATCATTAGGGCATTAAGTAAAGATCATGTTCCATCAAGATTAATAATAAATTTACTACCATAAATATCAAAACTTAATTTTTGATTAGTAATATCCATTGCCAAGAACTTCATTTGGACAGCTTTTCAAGGTGATTTTCTCAATATTTAGATGTTTTTGCACCCTCAGATTCCAGACTTTCAAATAGTTGAATCTCACAACAAATTAATGGAAAGGTTTTTCATGCTCATTCAGCTTTCAGATGATGTATACATCTCAATTTTTCAAAATTGACCCTTATGACTGGTTTTGTGGTCCAGGGTCACATATACAGAGTACTGTAAAATGAATATCAATGTGCAAGTACTTTAGGAATGCGAGCTGTGATTTCTACGGAAGCATATTACAGAACCCTTGTTCCATCCAAGATGTAAATCAGTTTGTTTCTTCATCAGAATGAATTTGGAGAAATCATCCATCATTTGCTCAGCAATGGATCCTCTGCAGTGAATGGGTGTTGTCAGAATGAGAGTCCAAACAGCTGATAAAAACATCACAATAATCCACACCACTCCAGTCCACCAGTTAACATCTTGAGAAGATCAAAGCTGCATGTTTGTAAAACACAAATCCATAATTCAAGAAGAAGTTCACTTCCAGAACAAAAATTTCCAGGTATTTTACTCCCTTTGTCATCCAAGATGTTCATGTCTTTGTTTCTCCCGTCATAAAAAATTATGTTTGTTAAAGAAAACATTTCAGGAATGACCTCCATATAGTGGATTTCAATGGCGCCCGTGAGTTTGAATTTCCAAAATGCAGTTTAAATGCGGCTTCAAAGGGCTCTAAACGATCCCAGCTGAGGAATAAGGATCTTATCTAGCGAAACAATCTGTCATTTTCAAAATAAATTGACAATTTATATTCATTTTTTATCCTTAAATGCTCGTCTTGTCTCGTCTCTGCGATGCACATGTGTAGTTTGTGTAATCTGGGTCGATACAGTTAGGGTATGTCGAAAAACTCCCACCTTGTTTTCTTCTCCAAATTCAAATCATCCTATATCTCTGATTTACCTTTTTTTGTAAAGTGCATTTGATCTTCCTTGCATGTTCGCTTTGTAAACATTGGGTTGGTACTTCTGCAGCAAAAAAACGAGATGGGAGTTTTTTGACATACCCTAACTGTATTGACCCGGATTACACAGACTACGCATGCACTTTGCAGAGAACAGACAAGATGAGTGTTTGAGGTTAAAAAGTACATAAACCGTCAATTTGTTTCCAAAATAACTGACTGTTACGACCATATTGAGATGATTCCTGAAAGGGTTTCCTCTAGAAACATAATTTCTTATCGACTGAAGAAAGAAAGACATGAACATCTTGGATGACAAGGGGGTGACTACATTAACTGGCAATTTTTGTTCTGAAAGTGAACTTCTCCTTTAAGACGTTTTTACTTCCAGCTAAAATACAACTCCATCCACAATATTACTTTCTCCAATGAAATGGAGAGAAATCTGCACAGTTCAAGCACAAGCCAAAACAGTTAGAATTATGGATTTTGATGCAAGACAACAGGGGATGGAAGAAACTAGCAGAAGCATAATTATGGATTTTAGACGGAGTAAAGATAAACACCTGAATGATGGATTTGTTTCTTACAAACATGCAGCTTTTTGCTCCACAAGATGTTTTTAAGAGAAATTGTTACGTTTTTATCAGCTGTTTGGATTCTCATTTTGACGGCACCCATTCACTGCAGAGGACCCACTGGTGAGACAGTGATAGAATGTTATATTTCTCCAAATCTGATGAAGACACAAACTCATTTACATCTTGTATGCCCTGAGGGTGAGTGAGTTTTTTTTTTAGCAAATGTTCATTTTTGTGCGAACTATTCCTATAATCTTGAGTGATGGCATATGCAATTATGCATTTTTTCAATTCTCTAAAGAATAAAAAGTCAAACCTTAAAAGCTTTGCACTTTTCAAGCCTCTCCATCTTTTCCACGGCAACTTGACGTGCCAGTCTGTCCAGTGTTGACATAGCATGAGCTCTCTGCCGGTCGACCTGCTCCTCAATCTGAGCATTGCATTTAAAGCATAATGAGAACAAAATAAGAACATTTAAATACGAAAAACAAACAATAACAAACACTGAATCCATATAAACACACACACACATTCCAAACCTGGCTATTGTTTTCTTGTATGGAAGACAAAAGAACATGTTAGAAAATTGTCAAAGCTTCTTTTTTCTATACAAAATGGTGATTGACTCCAAAATAAAAGTCTACTTGCATCCATATTTACACCTTGCAGACATCAGTCAAACAACATGGCGTTTCCATCAGGTCGGGGGAGGTGTGCCTTGTGGAGCGTGCTAACTAAGGGGGGAGGATCTGGGAACTGGTTTGTTTTCCAACACCCCTTCTAACCTGAGGGCCTTCTGTTCTTCTCATCTGGCTTTCAGTACACACTACAGCATCAGAATAGGAGACTACTTATAAAAAGTTATAAGTGCACTATATTTGACATGACTGATGCCAATAATCATTGGTTCCTCCGTGGAACGTGACCAATCGTGATGCAAACGGAAATGCAAGGCCACCATTTTTGAGACATTTATGCATTTGGTAGATGCTTTTTTCCCCCCTAAGCGACTTGCAACACATTTAGGATACATAAATAATCCCTGAGAATCGAACTCCTGGTCTTGGAGTGGTTTTGTTTGTTCATTAATTTGCAAAAGCACTACAGTACAAACCAGAAAATGATTACTAAAGTTTCAGCCTGTTCCTCACATACACCTATTTAGAAGACTTAGGATACAGCACATTTTTGGCTGTTTGAATCATGATGGAAAACAGCAGCTTGGACATTCCACTAAACATCTTCTTTTGCCTTACACAAAACAAAGGTTACACGTTTGGAACAACATGATGGTGAGTAAATCATTACAGAATGACCTACATTTTTCATTTTTATATTCTAGACAGCGTTTAAGGAAACTCACGGTGTGTGCGGCAGACATGCCAGCCTCATCTTCTCCGTCACTCAGCAGGTCTATGCATTCCAACACCGGTCTGAGAGGACCCTCCTGAAACACCACGTTTTACGATGAATGAATCAGTTCTGCTATATTACACAGGCTCAATCCAGGTCCCAAGTGTGAAGACCTAGATCCAAACAACTGTCCTAATAACTCAAATTAGAAATCAAGGCAGTGACATTTTAGGCACACTTACAGACACAAACTCCACATCATCCTCCACATCCTCAGTGACTGTAGAGGCAGACATCACATCTGTCCTCTGTGGAGCATCACATTAATCACTGCCAATTAAAAAAAAAGATTAATATAAAACGAGCTGTTGCATGCATAAACAATTTTAGTATTACCTACATAAGCCTTAACATTTTAAATAGCATGTAAATGTTATTTTGCGTCATTAAATGTGGATAGTGTTCGCATTTTACAGGAAATCAAAGGAGGTTCAACCCTGCAAACAGCTTGCATAAATATCAACTACTCGTCGACAGGAAAATGGGAGAAAGTAACACCAATCAAACTGTCCTGAAAGACGTTCTGCAACGTTAACACTTACAAACAATTAGCCGTCAAGACAAAATTGCAAAATCTAATGCTAATTCGAGTAAAAGTTAGGAAACCATTACCAAAACAGAGCACGTATGAAGCGAACATCAAGTCTAACATCACAGGAAGGGAGCTTGTCAAAATAAAAGTCATCCAACGCCAGTTACCAACCAGGCGTTATTATTTTTACTTTTATTTTTTATTAAAAAAAAATAAATAAATAAAATAATAATAATAATAATAACAATTAAACTACTGTGTATTTTTTCCCCTACAAAATAATGTAATTATCTAGATTTAAAACAATTACTGCATTACTAACTCATTTTCAAATTATTGTTGGACTATCACAATTCATACTGTATACTGTAGTGTTTAATTTAAAAACAATTATTATTAATTGTTATGACTATGAAGTCAACACATGTAATTTTAAAACTTTGAAATACTGTATCCACCTTATTCTTTACCATGGAAGTAAGCCTATGGGTGAGACTTTCGGTTTATTAGCTGCCATAGGGAAATAGCCAGAAGAATAAAAACGTGCAGTAAACGGTAAAAGTGTTTGCACTACAAATCATTGTACTCATAATTAAGATAATACATTAAAATAATCGGGTAAGACACAACAATTTGCAATATAAAGCAGCAAAACTAGCTGTTTTGTAAAGCTAAAAATAGCTGGAGGTAAATGAGAACGGAAGTCAGATCCACAAAATTTACAGTTGGCTGCCCCCACTCTGTCGCGAAGAAAAGGTGGATACTCTTGTATAACTAAAAAGTATGACTTACAAATATCATAGTTAAACTATGGTTAGTGTAGTAACCATGATTTTTTTGTAGTAAAACCATTGTTCATTTTCGTTTTAAGGATTTGAAAGCATCCTTACGTAAATCCCTTTATAATTCGTAGAAAAGGGCAATTCCCAGAAATGTTTGTTTTTAATAGTTAGCCTATATTTTTAATCAGTAAAATTAATTATGTTCACTTGATTTTTTTATCATTTTTTGTTTATACCATTATTTCAGCTTCATTTGTGTTTTTGGGTAATGTTACCTTCCTTTGCTCCTGTGTAAATTGTAACAGAATATAATGACTAAAACAAGCTTAATCTGTTCTAAAACTGTAGGTCTAAATACACAGTTAAAATATACAGTTGCAAATGCTATTCTATGCATTTTTGCAGTAATGTTCTGGCGTATCAGTATGGCACATTAACTGTAAACAACCCATCTACATGCATATGCCTGCTAAGTTTAGTGGGTTCTGCCATTCAATTTGATTCTGATTGCTGATTCTGAGAGTAAATCGGTAAAAAATAAAACTAGTTTAAGACGTCCCAGGAATGAATGTAATTAAGCCCACGTGTCATCATGAAGCTTTACATAAGAGTTGACACTAAAGCCATGTTTTGGTCCATTTTTCTTTTCTTTTTTTTTTTGGCTAATGTTTGTGTTTAGAAACACATCACGTGGACAAATTTGAAAACGCATTTAGAGGAGCGCAGAGGCGCTACAGATCATCCTGCTCGCCGCAGCTTTGCTGAGCTCAGATGCTGATGCTGGCGCTGCCCTGCATGAGCTCTAAAAAAACAGGGGCTCCTGCTGAGTCATGGCTTGTTGTGGTCCATTACTGAAGTACAGACACCATGAGATAGATTATATGTCGAGGACCTACAAGTGAGGCATTACAGCATGAAATAGCCGTTCATAGTATTTACATAAGGAGAGGAATTGCATACGTGTAGGAGTGGCTGTCCTACATCGCAATGATTGCTGCGGCTTTTTTGGTCTTATTGAGACCCTTGAGTATTCAGTGTGTATTATTGCTATTATTGCTTTTGGTAGGAACTGTCGCCACGATCCTGTTTCTCTGTTGCTGGCATCGGAAGCTCCGTAATGAGAAAATTCCCATAAAATCTGTGCTTACAAGGCGTTCAAGGAGTCGTGGTGAGTAGACAGACGCGTCGCATTATGTCCACCCTATATATACGTATATGTGTGTGTTTCTGTAGGATGTCATCGCGATAGCATGCATGCTGCATGTACAACGACAGTATTTATGAGACATTTTCATTCATTCTTCTCTTCGTATTTGTTAAAAACGACGCGGTCATCAAAGCGCCTGAGTGCGGCACGCGAGCGATGCGAGCGATGCTTCATTTTCATCGTTTGTTCTCATTGTGTGTTTAACAAAGTGTTCTTTATTTCAAGACCAGACAAAGTTATTTGAAGAGCATCTCTAAGACACAATATGACTGAATGCATGTGGGGTTTGTTTCAATCATTCCCATTTGTTCTAGAAGCTGGTTTCCGGCCGCATCATTTTCGCTCTGAGGTAAATCTCTTTCTCTTGCTCTGTCTGTCAAGGTCATAGAAAAGTAGAGCAAATCATCCAAGATAATGTCATTCTCAAGAAATGTTTGCGTAATGTTGTGCTTTGTTTGACAGTTATTTAGTTACTTTCATCACGATGGAGAAATAGTATCCTACGCAACTGCGTGCAATGCGCATTGCGCATGTGTGACCCATTAATAATTCAGAAAAGACTACTTTTTATATTAATATTACATGCTGCCAAGAAGTACGTAGGCCCATTTGAACTAACAAACAGCAGAAGATAGAGGGAGCTGGCAAGTGTTCATATTTGGGTTCGGACAAAAATTGCAGTGATTTGTAGCATTTCACAGATTTTGTTCTGCGATGACGTTATGGTCGTTGTTTGACAGGTATGTCGTCACAGTCCACGTCATGCGAGGAGAAGCGCACGCGCGCGCGTTTCTGAAGAGAAGCCGCTCATTGAGAGTGAGCCGGACTCGAGCGCGGCTGTGAGGAAGCGCAGAGTGAAGAAGAGAGTCCAGCCCGAGTTTTATCACTCCGTGCAGCTCACGCCAACACGCAAACCAGTAGGTATATCATGACTTATAAGGCATTTACTCGCAGTGTACTCTTTAAAAAAAAACAAAAAACAGAAGGTTTTTATTAACGTCTGACTGTGGTTCCTTGAAGAACCCACCTTTATTTCTAAGAGTGTGTACCTTGACCTGTAAATATAGACCACTAACTCCTTACAGCGCTAATGCTAAAGATATCTGAGGTTATCTTGGGCAACATCACTGTTTGTTGAGTGGTGTTACCCAAGGCAACCTCAGATATCTTTAGCATTAGTGCTGTAATAAGTCAAAAAGCAGATTTTCTTATAGATCTAGTGGTTTCTAAAAAAAAAAAAAAA
>JAHKKF010537676.1:5622-46723 GCA_019740295.1 Labeo calbasu
TTACTGATTATGGGTTCTAGGTTTCTGAGGTTTTAATTTTAATTTATATTTTATAAATATATTTTTCTTTTTTTTTCTTTTCTTTTCTTTTCTTTTCTTTTCTTTTCTTTTCTTTTCTTTTCTTTTCTTTTCTTCCCAACCCCGTCCTTATACCCCCCTTCACTTCCTTTATCTCTTTGTTTACTACACTATTTTTTTTCCCTGTGTTGTCTGTTTTGTTTGCTGTAAGTACTGTATACACTTCAGTGATACTGTAAATGTTAACATTCATGGTAATAAAGCTCTGTTGAGAGAGCGCTTTCCAATGGGATCCAAAACCAGAGAGCATCAAAAAAACAGATTGAAATGAAAAATCAAATCAGCACTATCTAATTAACCAGCGGGATGCCCAGGTTCATTTATTGCTCTCCTCCATCTTTCCCCTCCTTTTATGTGTGTGTGTGTGTGTGTGTTGGGAGAGTAAAGGAGGAGGTGCTGATTGGAAAGCTTTCTGCATTATTGAGACTGCGTGAAGCAAACACACACACACACACACAGATTGTGAGGAATAGTAATATCCCCAGCGCTCTCTGATTATGCTCAACTCTACATAATGCCATTTACTTCCTGCCACATTAATGCTAATCTTTTTATTGCAATGAGGATGAGAAAAGTGCGCTAGTCGTCTAGTGCTGATGTTGTTCTTATTCTGTGTGTGTGTGCTTATTTTGCTTGCTTTGCACACGCCATAAGTCTCATCCTTGCAACTTTAGATTAAAAGAGAGGGAGACTGATTCAGTTTGTGGTTTTTAATCATCTTAAAGTATTACCATGACTGATAAGAGGACAAATAATAATGAGAACCCAAATCTGAAAATAAACAAATATAATTATCTTTGGAAATTAAATTTCGGTTTGGTCCGATCCACCCTGTTTCTCCTGTCGTGTGTTAAGTGTGCAAAATAAGACTGAGATTTAGATCAGAGTTGATTTTCGTAGGGGGTAGGTCTTGTTTTTTCCTGTTCTGTAGAGATACAGACGCTTATCCTCTGTTTGTGGATAAGGGAAGACCACAAACGCTCCAGAGGGGGGTTTGGAAAGCTGCCTGTCCGGCGGTCACTGCATCTGCTGCAGTGTCCTGTTTTGCGTGGTACATTTAAGTGGTACATTTTAGTGCATTTGTGTGCGCTTTCACGTGAGTGTGCAGGCTGAGGATTTTCTCTCTTATTCGTCATAAGTAGTTGAAAGGCCTCGGTGACAGACTGCGCAGCGGGCCTGACAGTCCCAACAAAGAAAGGAACTCTTTATTCCTTTGTCCTTCAAAGCTGCTTGAATATTGCTGTTGGCTGGGGGGCCGGATGTCTCAATACAAGGATGTGCATTGTTTTTTCTCGGAGCAGAGACTGGAGCAGTGCATCATGGGCAGGATGCTGTTGTTTTCAGGAGCTGCATTAGTAATTCTTGATGATGTGGCACCAAAGAATTAAGCTCCCAATACAGCCCTCATTCAGACACAGGAAATGCTTTGAGTGTTTCTTTTGACTTTGACAGTGATCTTGGGACTTATTTTAGCCAGGCTTTTCAAAGCGTTCATCATAACAAGTCATAAAGATGAGCCCAGATGTACTCAAGTCAATCTAGCCAGTTCAGATGTCACTGGGATATTGTGGTCATCTCATGATATTGGTGCGTTAAAAATGTTGGAGAAGGGAAGAAACACTTGTTGATTGGAGAAGATGAAACTTATGAACTTTTGGAAGAAAAATCTTTTAAACTTCCTACATTTTTAAACTGTTTTAAGCAACCTGATCTCGTGACGAAAACGTACCTGTGGAAACTTTTTCGCAAGACGCATGTACATTTCGTGCAGAGGTTGCGCTAGACTTCAACACTGTCGTAAAAATTCCGTCATAATCTATTATTACCCGTCATTTTAATTTTAATATTTGTAATTAGAATAATACTGTTGCTTTTATTTTTGTTCACATTTTCGTTTTTAATCATGAGCCTACAGGACAACAGCGCAGTGTTTACAAACAACAAAATATGCTAGGGCTGGGAAAAAAACAAAAACAAAAAACGATTACTCGATTTTAATAAATTCTTATTTTAATGAACCAATATCGATTCTTAAATTACAATCGATCTCTTGGTCTATGCTGTTTTCAGTTGATGAATGGACAGTACATAGTGCGTCTTCCTTCCAATAAATAGCAATAGGCTATTTAATCAAACGCATAGGAAAACATTCGTGATAATTTCGTTTTTGTTCTGTATCCCGTGCTCTGCTGCCAGACTGGAGCGCACTCGCCACCAAGTGGACAGGGGTGGGAATTACAGCTACAATTTTTAATAGATCACCCTCAATGTAATCTGTCAAAATGACAGACGGCCTTCAGATTTTTCCGTCACTGATAAAAAAACGCAAATGCAAACATGCCGTTTTAGCTTGTTTTTTCATGTGTTTGGCGGGATTCGTACCCAAGAAGTCCAGTTCCATGCTTGGTTGAGCTACTAAGCAAGCTTGTTACATCCGGAAACTGCAGTGATATGTTACGTAATTTCTGTTGGAAACTGCAAAATTAACTGATTTGTATACAAACGCTTATATTACGTTCAGTTAAGTTTTTTATAATAATAAAGTTAAAATTACATAATTACTCAATTTGTTTTTTGAAATATAAACATTTAAATGTTGGCTGTCATATTTGTTCAAACATTAACTGAACATTCAAGAACAGTAGAAATTATAATGAATGCATTGTATGGTGCATATAATTAGCAAAATGTTCCTCTTTAGAGTTTTTCTAGCTGACTAACATATTTATAGTCACTGAATATGTTTTTTCTGAGGTAAATTTGACATTAAGTGACATTGTTTACAAGCTGTTATATAGATGTGATTTGCGTTTAAAACACTGTTTAAGCAATTACATTACAGTTACAATTACATAATTGTTTTTGCACTCCAATTCGTTTGAAATCTAAACATTTAAATGTTGGCTGTTTTAAAAACTTCACATATTTGTTCAAACATAAGTTGAACATCAAGAACAGAACAAATTATAATGAATAAGTTATATGGTACATATATTTAGCAAAATGCGCCTCTCTAAAGTGCATTTTTCTAGCTTACTAACACGTTTATGGTCACCGAATATGCTTTTTCTGAGGTAAATGTGATGTCATGTGACGTTTACAAGCTGGTAAATCGATGCGATTCGCGTTTGAAACACTGTTTGAGTGATTACATAAGACAGAATGTGAATTTCGCCATGTTGTACTCTTTCTTTTAACATACCTTCAGACGGGACGTTCATTTATGTTTATTTCGTGCTAAAACTGGTATTATCGTGTGCTACTTTTCTTAAACTAAGGCGCTACAGCGATCTGTCACTCCACATTAAACAGCGCCAAACGGCATTTATTGTTTGAATACTGTAATAAAATGAAGAATTTGAAATTTGAATCTTTGTTTCATATGAAAAGTAACAAAGCACAAAGCTTATTACGATTTATTGAAAGGAAGTGCGTTACAATGTTCCGTTCCATAACAGAAAACAGGCTAGACTAATCAATTCTTTGGATTTAATAATTAACACTTCATAATAATGAGAATCAATTAAAATTGAGAAATTGATATTTTTAGCCAGTCTTAGGTTTCAGTGTTATTTTAGTGTCATTTTTCAATGGAATACAATTTATTAGCCATTTATCAATATTGTCAGTAACTTGAAACTAATTTAAATATCGGCTTAAATATTGGACAGAATTTTACTTTAGTGTTTTAAAAACATAATGCTTTAAATGACCATTAAATTACAGAAAGGTAAATGTTATACTTTTTTATTCATATATAATTAAAAATAAATAATAATAAAGCAAAAAAGTAAATAAAAAACCAAGATACTGTAATAAAGTGTGCCATTTTCACAAACCTAGTGTTTGAAATTCTGCTCATTCTTGAAGCTTGACTGCATTCAATAAATCATCCTGTTGTTCTGAGATATTTCCTAGTACACCTTCCCACCAGAATTTTCCAGCAGATTCTTCTGGAATTTAGAGGACTGATATAGAGAAATCCTACCGGAGATGTTTTACTTTTTAAAACGATTCAGAAAAAAAGAAACATTACCTTGATTCAGAGGGAAATGGGATTTCCATGTTCACATTATCAGACTGACATCTGTTGCCCTAAATGCTCTGTCTGTTCTGGGGTGGCCGGGTCCGGTCCGACTTGGCTGAGCCTTTCTTGTCGGATTGCCCTGAATCTCATGACACGCGCGGCATGCGGGGGGTTACAGAGGCCACTGGGCAGCGGTCGCGGTTCCACGGCCGAAACGCTGCCAGCTGAACAACATTGTGCGTAGGTGTGACAGCCTGACCAAACCGAGACCGGGCCGCTCGGACACAATAAACCTACTGTTCAAAACTCACTGAGCCATGAATACTCTCAAGCAGAGGCTAAGGTACAGCAGACGTCACACGTATTCCAGTCATTGAATATTTTATACAGAATGATTGAAATTTTTTCAGCAGTCTGTTAAACAGCAAAGGTTGTCTCATTTTCACCTCTCTAGTGTTTTGTGACATGTAGTTAGACCTCTCACCTCCAGACGAGCTTTGCCCAACACCCACCTCTTTTCGATATATAACAGGATTGTGATTAGTGGGCGCTGACGGAAGGGGTCTTATTAGCTGAAGAGAGAGAGGGGGTGGGGCGCTAATTGAAATGATGTCTGATGTGATAGCCTAATCTCTATGGTGACAAAATCCACGCACACTTGCTAATTTCAATGACAGCTCTGATGTCACTCAGGCTTAGCTGACGGAAATAAATAACAAACGTCCCAGAGAATATTAGGAAGGGAGAATGTCGTCTCAACCATCGAAATCCATCTTGCGTAGCAGACGCCCCTACTGCGAGATGAAGTGCCGCTCAATTGTCATGGAGACCAGACATGGCACGTCGTGGCCTGAGAAGACAGCCGCTGCGTGAAGATAAGGGCTTGAAATTCCTACGGCACTTTCAATTAGGGAGAATCTTGCTGATTTGACACCAGTTGTGCTGTGTAATTCATGGCCCCACATTCACGGGCTTCAGGGGATTGTAGTCACTCAGGTATCGAGGGCTGTGTTTCGATTCTCACTCTGCTTCTCGGGATATTGTGAGCATGAATTTGAGTGCTGGAAAAGGCTTTGAGCCACTAAACACTGGGAGAATGATGACCAATTAACTGTGACATGATTACAATTCAGGTATTAAAAATCACTGATATTTTTTTGCATCATCGCTGCATGCAACACATCATGGATTTTTATTTATTTTTTCATCATTAGGCAAGACAGATAGTGAGCATACACTCCAATGTACAAATTTTAGGGTAGATAGAATGCATTAAATTAATCAAAAGTGACACTAAATATATTTATAATGTTACACTGAAGACTGGAGTAATAGCTGCTAAAAATTCAGCTTTGTCATCACAGAAATAAATGATAAAACTGTTATTTTAAATTGCTCTAATATTTACAAATATTACTGTTTTACTGTTTTTGATTAAAAAATGCATGCTAAGATAAGAGATCTTCTTTCAAAAAAAATGTCCAAGTGTAACCAACCCTAAACTTTTGAATGGTAGTGTACACAACTGCATTGAGACACTGAAGAAAATATTATGAAGCATTACAAAAAATGTAATAATATGTCTGCATTTTCTTCTTTATACAATGAAAGTCATTGAGGTCCAGTATTGTTTTGGACCCACTGACTTTCATTGTATGGGCTAAAAAAGTAATATATTATTACATATTTTGTGTTCCCCAGAAGAAAGAAAGTCATGAAACAATATTTACACAACTAAATTATTACGGAATTTTCACTTTTTGGAAGTCCAAAAAGTTATCTTATATATATTAATTTTTTTTGTGACTTTTTTTTTTTACTTTCTTATGTTTACATTTTAACATTATATTCTGGAAATGTTAAGTATACTGGAATGATGACAATAGGATAATCCCAATAATGCTACCTAATCTCATGATGAAAACATACCTGTGGGAACGTTTTCGCAAGACGACACATACCAATAAGTACATATCACTGCAGTTTCCAACCGAAATGAACACTAGAGGTGGCAAAACAGCGAGCGCTCCGGACGTAACAAGCTTGCTCGGTAGCTCAGCCGGCACAAAATTGGATTTAGGATGCGGAATCCTTGGGTACAAATCCGGTGAAAAACATAACTCACGATGAAAGAGCTGAAAGATGAGAGATCGAAAAAACAAGCTAAAACTGCATGCTACCTGTCAGGTAGGTTTAGGAGTAGGGCAGATGGTACTTTATTTTAAAACGTCACGGAGCATTAGACTTATAGCACCAGTCAGTGGACATTTCAAGTCAGAACTGCAGTGACACATACAAAACCAATGTCACATAAAACTTACCATATGTTCATTCATCTGTTCTATTTTAGTGTCCCTTAGTGGACATTTCACATCGAATATGTCACAAAATGTACATGGCGGTATGTATTTTGCGTCTAGCAAAAACGTTCCGACAGGTACGTTTATGTCATGAGATCAGGTTGAATAATGTCTCATTCCCTGGCTAAATGAAAATTTAATTTATTCATGTATTCATGATGTTCCAAAACTGTGTGGCATTTTTTGGACTAAACACCTAAGACAGAAAACAATGAGACATTTTACAAAATGCCTTTTTTTATTTTCCACCGAAGTAGGAAAACTGTAAAGATTTAGGACGAAATATCACTTTACTACAGAACTACCCTGTTGGAAATACCAGCATATGCTGGTAAGGTATGTTTTGAAACATGGTAGCTGGTTTGAGCTGGTTTAAGCTGGTACTTACAGTAGTTGGTCCTTAGCTGGTCATGAGCTGGTAAGCAACTAGCTCCTGCTCGGGACCAGCTCATAACCAGCTTATAACCAACTCAATCCAGCTGCCATGCTTCAAAATATACCTAACCAGCAAATGCTGTTTTTTTTCATCTGAGTAGTAAGCAGATTGAGACCCAAATTGAAATGGTAACTTGTACTAAATTTTCTCTGCGGATCATCTATTAAACCATCTATCAACAAGTGATATTACAAAACTGGCTTCAGCTCAAAATGAGAGAAAATTCTCCGGCAGGGCAGATGAGGTTCTGGAATGCTGCCCTGAAATGCTGGAGGCCTGCTGTCTCCTACCTGACCGACCTCTCTCCTGACCTCAGCGCCTTCCCATACGACAGTGTCATGGCAGTTTAAGGACAGCGTGTCTGTCTTCGGTGACCTCTCTCGCATTCCAGCGGAATAGTTATTTTATGCCTCGCACTCATATGAGGACTGGATTTTCCATATCTGTAAATCGCAGGAGACAGTCCATTAGGACTTGCAGCTTTTGCGTATTTACCACATTGATTTAAATGTGGATCCCAATTTGACCCCCTGACCTGGTCACTCCCTCATGGGAGAATTGGAGAATGATGTCATGCTTTAAAATCCGTCTTCCTGGTGAATTGCAAAGACAAAAGCAAACAGGAACGGATTAGCTTAGTTTACCTATCTATAAGTTATTATTCAACTGTCTCTGGATTATCTTTTTAGTGTCACGTTTTGTTTTTGTTGATTATTTGAAATATTGTCCAGTTTATTTGCTTAAGCGTCTTTTCTTGATAGTACTGCATAAATGATTAAGTTAATGTCATTGGAGACAGAAAATAACAGAGAGCTGATGTTGGCTTTAGTGATATGTTACGTAAATAATGATATGTTACTCTCCTCAGGATCCATAAAAAAGTTCATGAAAAATCCTTCCTTTTTTTTAATCGATAGTACTTTAATAATTCAGGTCAGATATATACTGAAAAAAAGGTTGAAAGTTTTTAAAAATTGCAAATGTCAGTGGGGTTTAGCTTTTTGTCTCCTGTCGAAGTAGAGAAGAAGGGTTGTGTGAGGGGATTTTTTACTTTTAGCACAAAAGCACAAGCAGAGGGAAGACAGAAAGTTTGAGGCTAAAGGAAAGGGTCTAGACAAAGTTGTGTGTTTGTGTGTGAGGGGTACAGCGGATGGCCAAAAAAACCAATGTCTGTGTCTTTCTCAGGTCTACAGAGAGGTTCACTAAACATTCCTCACAGGCAGGGGGAGGAAGAGGGTAAGCTTATTAACATAAGAACAGAGTCCTCAGCCAATCGGCGGCAGGGAGAGGGAATGTCAGGATTGAGAAGTAACTGGGAGGGTGTCAGGTTACCCTATGCATTCTTCCCTCCTCCTTTTGCCCGGAGAGGGAGGGAGAAACAGAGCGCAGGACGGACGCAGAGAGAGCGAGTGCGTTCAAGAGAGAGAAGTATATGGGACAGTCTCATTCTTGCCCTCTGACATCACGGAATTGGAGTATGTGTTAGGAGCTGCCCGGACTTTCTGCCCGACGGAGACGCGGAGAGATTTGACAAAGAGCTGGACGGTCCGAGGGAGTTTTCATCGGGGGTCAAATCTCAGGCAGTTGAGTGCTGTCTGGAGTCCCAGAGACTCACACAGCGGGGCTGAAAATGAATTATCTGGTGAGTGTGTTTGCTGTTCTCATTGTTGTGTGAACGCTTTAAGTTGGTTATGCTAAATGCCCTCGGGTAGTATATTTGGAGTGGATGGTGAAGTTTAGTATTAGTGGACAGATGAAAAACAAGAGACACGTTTAGTTCTTCTACTGAAGACTTTTTAACACTGTATAATTTTTAAGGTGTTTATGACAGCAGCAAATCAGAACAAGTAGACTAGAAGCTTAAAAAGCTTTAAAAAGAGGCAGTTATAATTGTTCACACAGAAGCTAGCGGAATATATCTGTGTAGTCTGATATATTTTAAAAATGGCCTTTTTTAAGGAGTTCTGAAAGCTTAGTAGAGAGTGTGAGAGAGCAGGCATAACGGGGGGAAGAGTGGAAGGAAAAGGAGCCCTGCTGCTGTGAGCTTCTCTGCTGACTCAGGAGAAAGCTGAAAGATTAAGGTTTTATGGAAAGGAGCAGGGGAAAGAAGGAGGGAGTGAGAAAAAAGAGAAGGAGAGAAGAACAACGTGAAGTGACGGGCCCAAGCATCCGTTCCTTGCCATTGTTTGAAAGTACTGGCGCTCGTTCAACTTGTAAGAGTTTAGGAATGACACAGTGCTTTGGTATTTGGACGTGAGAGTTGAGCTGTACTGTATTTCCGTCCGTGAGGAATCTGGACGCTGAGATTCACCCCCTGCAGAGGCTGGGATATTCCCCGGCCATAGAAATGGACCTTGAAATGGTTATTGTCAATTATTAGTGTACTAAATATCAGTGCACTGAAAACAGATGATGACTGGGTTTTTAAGAAGTTTGGTGTGTGAAAAGTACAAATTTCATTTTAGTTTTCCATTTCAAGGCTTTCAGTTTTATAATCTGTTGAAACAGTGAGTTTATAACTCACTATATGGGTTCCTCCTGAGGTGGTCTGTGATGAAGAAGGGGAGTTACGTACACTTGCGAGTGGGCTGTTGACTTATTGAGATCACTCTCGAGTTGAGGTAACCAGGCTGAATCAGTTGCTAAGTTAAGAATGTTGAGTCATGTTGTGTTAGGGATCTTTAAATAAGAGAAAGACCCCTTCTTTAGGAGACAGCTGAGTAACCTGAGTCCATCTCCCCCCTGGATCGCCTCTCTGACTCAATCCTGAATCACCCTCCAGCTTTTGAGTTTAGGAGGAAGGAATTCCCCATCGCTGACCTGAACCCCCCTTCACCCTCTCCTAGGGGGTCTGACGGATGGGACCTGCTCCTCATCCTCATTATCTTCATAATCATGTGAACATGGATGTTAGCATCAAGCTGTGTAGAACTTGTGCTGATCTGAGACCAAATTCAAACACAGTTCAAAGTGATTCAGGTGTTTAACCAAGGTGGAATAAGAACAAAAAAGGTTGGCAGGTGTGACCTTTGATCAGTAGCAGAACGTTTCAGATTAATATTTAAAAAAGAAGTGACTGATTCCTCTAGAATTTGAGGCTTGATGTTTGGCTATATATTAATGTTAAGTGTTGCCAACCAAATATTCACATTAAATTGAATTAATGGTTTTCAATTGCACTGTGTTTAACTATTTAAGGACCAGTTTGTTAGACACAAATTAAACCACCTTAAAAGGAAAATGGCAGCATTTTAGATAAAAGATTAGATGAATGGTATGCCTACAACAGCTATTGAATCTCAGTGGAAGAATCAGATTTTTTTAAGCGTTACTTTTTCATAGCTCAGAAACTCTGGTTTATTTCATGTTTCAGATGTTTCTCTTAAATGTCTTTTGAAATAACTAAGATGACTTCTCTCATAAAGCTGGATAACAAAGCTTAAAAGGTTAGTTCGCTTCCAGATTAGAAATTTCCTGATAATGTCATCCAAGATGTTCATGTCTTTCTTTCTTCAGTTGAAAAGAAATTAAGGGTTTTGAGGAAAACATTCGAGGATTTTTCTCCATATAGTGGACTTTAATGGGTTAATGGATTGAAGATCCAAAGTGCAGTTTCAATGCAGCTTTAAATTGCTCTACACTATCCCTACTGAGGAATAAGGGTCTTATCTGGTGAGACGATTGGTCATTTTCTAAAAAAACTGATTCCCATTGATTATATGGAGAAAAATCCTGGAATGTTTTCCTCAGAAACCTTAATTTCTTTTCAACTGAAGAAAGAAAGACATGAACATCTAGAATGTTTATTCTAGAAGTGAACTAATTCTTTAATAATTTGGAGAAGGAAGAATTTGATGAGAAATACTTTATTTTAGTTTCCAAATTTGAGCAGTTTTGATCATTTCTGGGGTCTGATGTGGGTTTAAGGCTTTTTTCAACAGGGTTTAACCTTATGTCTGTGTAAGAGATACAATTGAGAAATTTAAGAGAGCTCGTTTGTGATCTTTCTTTCCTATGGGTCTTTTCACAGCCATGTCCTTCATCTCACTGAACATGGGCAGCAGATATTGTTTAGCTGCCAGAGTTTTAAAATGAATATGATTCAGTATCTCTTCTGTGCTTTGTAACAAAGCTTGAGAAATAACCTATAGTACCTTGTTTCAAAGACTTGAAGCTCTTCAAAGAGACAACATCAAGGCTTTCCAATACAATTGCGAGCGCAGATAATGAAACAATCGTCATTTTTTCAATAGCTACGTCTTACACTGTGTGTAGTCATGCACATTCCATCTGAGAGCTCCTCTTCCTGTCTTTGTATCTCAGACCTCCTTGAGTTTATGGCCTCGTCACTGTTATTGAACTTGCAGAATGGCTGTTTGAGGTCGCAGTGACGCTCCGCGCTGGACAGGAATCATCGTGTTCCATTGAAGCCTGTCATTTTTGGATTTATTGTTTGGGATAGGCAGGATTCTGGACATGTTTGTACAGTGATGAAGGTCCTTCGTTCAGGGTGAAGAGGAAAGAGTGTTTATAGCACACGCTGCAGTCCTTACGAAAAATGTCCTTGTTACACTCACGTTTATCTCTTTTTGACTGCCCAACACTGTAAATCACGCCATAAAGATCGCACATCAGCATTGTGTTGCCGTGGAAAAACATTGGCAGTAAACCAACACTTAGTGTAGCCTGTAGCTACAAGAATCAGAGCTGTTTTTTTTTGAAGAGGGTGTTGCAACCTCACCCTGCCAGGAAAGGAGGGGCATAGGAGGTGTCTTTGTGTGTTTTCCAGTGAACACGAGTGAAATGGATGATGAATGACTGATGTTAAGTGCACGTAGGAATGCAGTTGTTTTTGTGGGATGAACTGTGTTTTTAGGATTTGGATGTGATTTTTGTGTGTCTGTGATTCACACAGTGTGAATGTGTCAGTAGAGGATGCATCAATCAATGCGGTCTCTGCATGTGTGCATTAGTGATGACTGTACCGAGGACATGAAATAAAAAAGACGTACAGTATGGAGGTGTGACGGTGTGTCTGGTGGGGTGTAAGGTGGCTTGAAGGCATGGAATGTGGGCTAATATCTGCGTTAAGTTGAAGCTGTGGAATGTGTTAGGAATGAAAGGATGGGCCTAGACTTGCCATGAGAATGCTACAAACACATTGACATTTTTAAATGTGACATATCATAGATTTTTACTAAAGAAAATGGAGTATATATGTGACCCTGGATCATGAAACCAGTCTTAAGTACGGGTATATTTGTAATACATTGTATGGGTCAAAATTATTTATTTTTCTTTTATGCCTAAAATCATTAAGATATTAAGTAAAGATCATATTCCATGAAGATATTTTGTAAATTTCCTACCGTAAATATATCAAAATTTAATTTTTGATTAGTAATGTGCATTGCTAAGAAGTTGGACAACTTTAAAGATGATTTTCTCAATATTTAGATTTTTTGGATCCTTAGATTCCAGATATTCAGATAGTTGTATCTCAGCCAAACATTGTCCTAACAAACCACACATCAATGCAAAGCTTATTTATTCAGCTTTCAGATGATGTATAAATCTACATTTAAAAAAAATGTACTCTAATGACTGGTTTTGCAGTCCAGGGTCACATATGGGCGCTCTACTGTTCAAAAGTTTAGGGTCAGTAAGATTTTGTTTTTTAAAGAGCTTAATTATTATTCAGCAAGGATTCCTTAAATGGCAGTAAAGACAAATGTCTTTACAAAACAAAATATGACATTACAAAAAGTTTATATTTCAAATAAAATGATGTTCTTTTGAACTTTTTAATCTTTAAAGAATCCTGAAAAAAATGTATGATGGTTTCAACAAAAAAATTAAGCAACAAACCGTTTTCAATTTTTATAGTAAGAAGGAATGTTTCTTAAGCACCGAAACAACATATAGATGTTCTATATGTAAAATCATACTAGAATGATTTTTTGAAGTATCATCTGGAGACTAAAGTAATGTCTGCTGAAAATAGTTTAGTAATCATTTTTCATTTTTTTTTAATAGTATTTTTTATGGAAACCCATTTCCACCACTGAATACATTTTTTTAAATCTTATTTTTTCTCATAATTCTGACTTTTTTCTCAGAATTGTGAGATATAAACTTTACAATTCAAAGAAAAAAGTGAGAATTATTAGTTTTTATCTCACAATTCAGAGAAAAATGTCACAATTGTCAGTTTTTATCTCACAATTATGAGAAAAAAAGTCAGAATTGCGAGATAAAAAATGGGCTTTCACAGTATTTTTGATCAAATAAATGCATAAGAGATTTCTTAAAGAAAAAAATAAGTTTTTAAAGGGTGTGCATGTGTATAAAAATATTACAATTATAATCTAACTTTAATCAATACCTTATAACTAGTATTATTATTACATTTTATTATCAATTTCACAAATAATGCATAAGAATTAGTACATAATTAAAATAAAATAAAAATAATATAATTCAGTATTCCAAAAAAATGCTTCAGTTCTATATATAAATAATATTTCTCCATATTTATGTCATAAAACGTGACTGTATCATCTGTTATTGTCTCTTTTTTGCTTAGGCTCACAGTCTCAAACAAACGATTAATTATGTGCCTCCCAGCCTTTGCTCTTTTCCTCCGCAGGCCTGTCGTTGGTGCTCAAGTCTGGTCTTGTCTGTTGTAAACTCACCTATATAGTGAAAATAGAGCAGGCCACTGGCCCACTGTTTGTCTCTGCCATCAACCTTCTGCTATTGTCTTCCTTTCTGTCGAGATTTCCAGGTACCTTCCTGTAAATAGAGCAGGTTTGTGCCCCACTTACATTGTATATTTCCAGTAAGCTTTAATCCCTTAAAAGAGGTATTCATCCAGTTTGTAAACATGGACGTTCTCTCAGGAGTAGACATGTTTATTGTGATCTTAAAGAGATGACATCGTTTGAGTTTCTGTGAAAAGAAATGGAGATGTTCATATCAAAATCATACATTTTTGAACAGCATGAGTGTTAACAAAATGATGGCAAAATCATTATTAGGTGGTCTGCTTCTTTTTGACCTTCTTTTCGTGTGTGTGTGTCATACACGACTGACACAGCTGATATCGGCAAACGTCCAAACACACGTCTGCCTGTCTGAGTCACATCTCACAGTCTCAGCACTGATGACTATCGCTACTGTCTGATACAGCGTCTGCTCCTTGTGTATATGTCTGAAAATGTGTCTACAACAGCTTACCATCCTAAACTCCACCTGCCTTATAATTACAGCAGCCAACCTTCCCTCAGAATAACAGCCTCACCACAGAATAACACAGAAGCCTCATATATAGATGGTAGATTTTAGAAACCTCTGGCAATGTGTCTAGCTTTTGTTCTTGTTTGGTCAGGCTCAGGTGTCTTATGTGAACGACAAAACAGAGACGGCCTTGTTTTGTCTGCGGCGCCCATCTGTTTTTAAACCAGTAAAACTTTTGATGAGGTAGGGAACGCTTTCTCCCAGAGCTCAGGAGGTGGATATGTGATGAGAATAGACCTGAGGCAGATGAGACTCTATCTTTAATTTGGTGTGAATGAAAACCAGGCCGTGAGGGACAAAAGTACAGCCCGTTCGAACTGTACCTGGATGACGATCATTCCCTCAAGTGAAATATGGGAAAATTTTCAGAGTTTCAGTTAAACAGTCATTGCGCCGCTTTATTTTAATTACTGAAAACTATCTTTGATAGCAACTGTTGTGGCTATATTGCATTTCCTAGTTCACAGTGACTGCGCTCACAAGATGATTTGTAGCTTTGGTGTGTTTCCGAGGTTTAGAGGTGTTCAATACCGTCTCCGTGCCCTTGAAGCTAATGAGCTCTCACACACTCACAATAACACACGAAAAACACTACCTGCCCCCACCTTGCTAACTTTACTAGTGTTTGTCCCACGGGGTCATGTAGAGGCACCAGACAAAAGCTGTTCGGCCCCACCCCCCCCATAACAATACAAACACACACACTCATTGACCTGTCTGTACAGAGTGCGCTCCAGCAGCTGCCACATTACCTCCTGTTCAGTGGCTCTGTCTGAATGAAGCGCTCGGCCCCTTCCTTCCCTTTCTTACAGCTCCATATCCCTCTTTCCTCTTCCCTCCATCCTGTGGAATTCTCTTTCATTCTCAATATTTCTTCCACTGTAATCTCTCTTACTTTTATCCTAATTATTAAAGAGATAATTAAAGTTCAGCCATTAATTACTCACCCTTATGTCATTCCAAACCTTTAAGACCTTCGTTCATCTTCAGAACACAAATTAAGATATTTTTGATGAAATCTGACCCTGCACAGAAAGTAATGCAACTAACATGTTTAAGGCCCAGAAAGGTAGTAAGGACATTGTTAAAATAGTCCATGTAACATCAGTGGTTCAACCTTAATGTTATAAAGCTATGAGAATACTTTTTGTATGCAAAGAAAACAAAAATAATGACTTTATTCAACAATTTCTTCTGTTCCGTGTCAGTCTTCGACATACATTTACGACAGTACACAATGCACATATACCAGTTTTATGACACTTTTACAGTTGAGGTCAAAAGTTTACATCCCCCTTCAGAATCTGCAGAAAACTTTTTGAATTTGAATATCAGGGTAAATTTAACTTATTTTGACTTCTAGAAAAAATGTAAGTATCTTTTGTAGCCTCTGAATGGCAGTACTAAATGAAAAATATGATATTTAGGCAAAATAAGAAAAATGTACATATCTCCATTCTGTTCAAAAGTTTTCACCCCCTGGCTCTTAATGCATGGTTTTTCCATCTTTTATGTGAAATATCTTATTCAGGTCAGCACTAAATAAACAATAACAAACATTTTGTATGATTCCTCTTATTTTGGTCAAATAATTAACATTTTGCAGATTCTGAAAGGGGGATGTAAACTTTTGACGTCAACTGTATATAGTGCAGTAATTTGACAGCCCCATTCCTCATTCACTTTCATTATTTTGAAAAAAGTAACCAGGATATTCTTCAAATATCAGTTTTGAAAAAAAAAAAGTCATACGGGTGAGGAGATGATGATAGAATTGCTAAATGCTCTCACGCTCTTGACCCTTTTAAATGCAAATGGATGAGCGTTTCGTCCTTTGGATGATGAGTTTCCTTTTCTTCTCCATTCTCTCCTCCATCCCTTTTATCCGTTCTCTCTGTCTTTCTCTAGAGATAATACAGTTAAGCATCAGTCTCTGTCTGCTCTAGCCACAGGGAAAGCGGTTGACCTGGACATTTCCATGGTGATGACTGCCAGGGAGAAAATGAAGCGAAACTCTCGTCATCCCCTCATCTTATACAAGCCTCTTTACTGTTTCTCAAACAATGCCTTGATAACAATGTTGGCCAGTAACAAACTTACAGTAGCGTGACAGTAGGCAGCAAGGAGGCTTTGCCAGTAACAAAATACTTTTTCCAAAAAGTAGCATTGTAGTGTTAAAATGTTATATTGTCTTTAATGAGATACTTTACCCAAAAATGAAAATTCAGTCATTAATTAGTAGGGCTGCTCCCTAAAAGTCAACTAACTGTTAGTCAACGAGACCAAAATTTCAATATTTCTTTAACTGTAATCTCTCTTACTTTTATCCTAATGATTAAAGAGATAATTAAAGTTCAGTCATTAATTACTCACCCTTATGTCATTCCAAACCTTTAAGACCTTCGTTCATCTTCAGAACACAAATAAAGATATTTTTGATGAAATCTGACCCTGCATAGAAAGTAATGCAACTAACATGTTTAAGGCCCAGATAGGTAGTAAGGACATTGTTAAAATAGTCTATGTAACATCAGTGGTTCAACCTTAATGTTATGAAGCTACGAGAATATTTTTTGTGCGCACAGAAAACAAAAAACAACAACATTATTCTGGGCCTTAAACGTAGTGATTGCATTGTTGTTTATTGCATTGCTGTTTATGCAGGATCAGAAAGCTCTGGGCTTTCATCTAAAGATGAACGAAAGTCTTACAGGTTTGAAACGACATGAGGGTAAGTAATTAATGACAGAAGTTTCATTTTTGAGTGAACTATCCCTTTAATGCTATATTTTAGATTTATAGTCTGCAGATGCTCTGTCCATAAATGTCTCTCTCTTTTTCAGATTGTACTGGGAAGTCTAATAATAATATTTTTTTCATTTTGTTCATAAATGATTTCCATGATTAGAGTGATCTGTGAGTCATTTTGTTTAATATTTTATTGCTAAATGCTATTGTTCGTCACTATGTTTTTGATTTTGTTTAAACAAATTAGAGTGTTTCTAATCTGATCAGTAGTATTTCATGCTGACAGATAATTAAAAATCTGTCACCATGATTAAATTAAAAGCAAGTACAGAGACAATAAATAGGCAAGCATCACATGTACTGAGACGGTTCTTTGTATGAATCAGTCTGCGATTCGTTGCGAAAATGGGATTCATTAGGAAATATTGCTTGGGCTAACTACTTTTTTAAAAGTTTAGTTTTGCTATAGCTTAACTGCTTTTAGTGATAAATAGCTCTAAGTAATACTCTAAAGCAGCTTCCCATTACTGCTTGATGAATGCAGATGTGTACCAGAAAACACCCTAGAGGAACCAACTCATTTTCTGCTGTTGTTTAATGCACAGTGTTTTACTGTTTTATTTTATAATTGTCTGAGATGGAAGGTGTGATTTATCCTGAGCTGTGAAGATGATAATAGATCCATTGATCAACAGTGAAATATTCCTGTCTCTGTTATTTTCCTTCATTTATCCTCCTGCTGTTGTCTTAATGCTGATGTGCTTGTGTTCTCCTGTGTACATTCCCAACAAATGAGAAAACACTCACTATCACCGAATCATCGACTCGCCCTTACATATAAAACCCTGTGAATCACTCCCTAAACGTCCTGTGTCCTGATCGACAGAGATAGAGAGATTGAAATGTGGGAGTGAGACAGAAAGAGACAGACTAGAGAGGCTTGGCATACTTTCTGTAATGGAGGCAAAGTTCAACAGCTCGTGATGTCATCAGTCCTCCAGAGGCTTTTTGCTTGGCAGGAAAATATTCTTGTGAAAAAAAGTGTAGAATAGCACAAAAAGCCCACAGCACTCCTTTTCTACTGCAATTTGCTTCCACTTTTCAAAGGCGGAGAAAGCAAGTGAGATAAGACGGCGGAACAAAGACATCAAGTCACAGGAAATTCTTTTCTATCCAATTTCTGCAACAATGTCAATCACCTAATTAATGTATTCTGTGTTGTCAGCCTAATCAGGAAGGATGTAAATATGTCACATCTCTAAAAGAAGAACTGAACCTCAGCATGTTTATTAGTTCAGTCAGAACTAGAAGTGGGCAGTTTGAACAAATGTGTTTGTATTAATATTTATAATGCATTTTATGATATATTATGATTATTAATTTAATCCTATTTTTGGACAATCTGATTCAAATTACATACTTCATGAATGATTGTTTTGATTTGTTTGTTTTGTTTTTTTTGGATCAAGATGTGTGTAAACCAAAAGACCAAGAATATTCATTACTGATCAATATTCTGTTTTATATTTTTAAATTAACAATGTAATCAACATTCTATTATATATGAAGCCAAGTATGAATCTCATCAAGTTAGTGGTTTAAGCATTTTACCTTTATTCCAAAATAATAACTCAAGGAAGTAGCAATTTAAACAACATATTTTATTTGTTAACTTATGTTCAGCGCTCATGTTCAAAGCTCAGCAAATATTGGTCACAGACACAGAGATTTACTTTAAATTTCACCAAGCTGATTACTCACTAAAAAGGTCATGTTTTCTTGCCATTTCAAGCCTTATTTTGACATTACGGTTATATGTGTGAGTTGTTTACTTTTTTAAATTAGCCTTCACATTAACACCATTATATTTAGTGCTGTGCAATGATTAATCGTAATTAATTGCATACAAAATAAAAGTGTTTGTTTACATATTATATGTGTGTGCATTGTATATATTTATGTATTTATAAATACACACAGTATATATTTTGAAAATATTTACACGTATATATTTTTATTGATATATTTGATATTAGATATGAATATATTTAATATATGCTGTAAACACAACATATTTTTCTTAAATATATCCATGCATGTGTGTGTATTTATATATACATAATAAATATACACAGTGCACATACATATTGTGTAAACAAAAACTTTTTATTTGGGATGTGATTAATTCAAACACAAGAGGCGGGATTGAACCAATCACATTGTTTTATTTTTGCACAAGTTTTTTTTTTTTCTCTCATCCAATATGCTGAGGCACTGCCTTAAAAAAACCTCCTAGTGTTGCTCATAGCGCTCAGCCCCAGTCAGAATGTCCCGTTCCTTTGCAAAGACTCCCAAAGAATGGCTTAAACTGCCTTTATGGAAAAAGCCCATGGAGTTAATGAGCTTTCTCAGCTGGTCTGAGTGCTTCTCATTATTTTGGCATTGTGCGTGCGAGTTTGAATGGATAGAGGGGGATGTGGAGGTATGCATGCATGCATTTGTGCGTGTACATTCACACATTCCTCCGTCTATACGTGCATCAGTGCTCTGTGTGTGCATGCGTGTGCCAGCACTACATGGTGACATCTCAACCAGCTGCTCGCAGGCAGTAAAGCCTCTCGGACGCTATTGTGTCCAGCCTCGGTCTCCTCCGGCTTTAAGGGAGACACTACAGGGACTGTCCCTCACCCGGGCAGCACAGGCAGGGCATTCATCTGTCAGATATGCCCTCCGTGAGCCTCTCCTCTCTCTCCTCCAGCCCCGAGCACAGAGACGCCATTCATCACAGCGCTGCCGCTCTCCACACAGACCTTTAAAACACACAGGGAGGGATTCACGCAGAATGAATTGCGCGTTGGTTCTTTGCTGTCTGCGTTGTTTCAGCACCGAGCGATGCAAACAAGGGCAAAAAATGTTGCGGTTTGTATGGCATAGTTCCAGATATTGTGGGCACTGAGGAGTTTCTGTGTACAGAGGTGCATAATTAGCATTATACCACAGGGATCCTGAAGGAAGACGTAGCTGCAGGCTGTGGCTGCATCTCATTTCACATCACCTACTATCCCAGATATTATGTTAAAAACAGAAGGACAGAGGCGCTTTCATAATGTACAATTTCCACTGAGTATGTGATATCAGATTTTCTAATGTTCCAGTGGCGAATACGCTCTCAAAAATGCATGTTTACGTCAGTGCCAATAGCCTCATGGTTAGCGTGCTGACATATAGCGCAACTGTGCTCACGGCAACCCGAGTTCGATTCCCGTCTCGAGGCCCTTTGCTGATTTCGCTCCCCTCTTTCCTGTCATCTCTCTCTACTGTCCTATCACAATAAAAGGCATAAAAGCCCAAAAAATACGTTAAAAAAATTTTGTGTTTACATCATGAGTGAAATACAGTAACAAACAAAAGTTTGGAGTCTGTCAGGTTTTTAAAAGAAGTCTCAAGAAGGCTGTGTTTTTTTGATCAAAAATATAGTAAAAATGATAATACTCACTTTCATGTTGTTCCAAACCTCTAAGACCTTCATCTTGGAACACAAATTAAGATATTTTTGATTAAATCTGAGAGCTTTCTGACCCTGCATGGACAGCAATGCAACTGACACGTTAAAAGCCCAGAAAGATAGTAAGGACATTTTTTCTGGCTAGTTTTATTATTCTATTTTATCATCAGCAGTAATGAATACAAACAAATGCACGGTCAACACTCACAGTGCAAACTCTCTAATAAATACCAATTTGCTTCCGCCATGATACACAAATTGATGCCTCTAGTCCAAAAAGAGTTTCCCACTGGTAATCACAACTTTGTGATTGTGTTCACGCAGTGCTCATCTCGTGAATACGATCATTCCTACATGACTCGAAGGCAGCGTGTGTCCTGACAGGGGAGGTCTGTTAGTAATCAAACACCTGCTGTCTATCTGCTGCGCTGCATCAATCACCTGTTAGCTTGAGCTCAAAACTCTCGCAAACCACAGTGAACTCACGGTAGGAGAGCTGTAGACGGGGGTGCGAAGGGGACATGGAGCTCTCTGTGCTGGAAATTAGCCGTTCTTTACTGTTCTCCTGCACAAAGACCCTCTACTGAATCACTCAATAGCTGAGATGTTTTGTCTTGATTGAAGCTAAACTAGTCTATTCTTCTCTTTTTTCCCCTTTAGCTGTTGTAGAGGGTTTCCGCGGCACACAATGAACGATTACAATCAGCCAATCAAACGCTGTGATTTTGTTGAGAGGACTGTGATGGAGTGCTGTGGGTTGACTGTGGCTTTATTCAGGTGGAATGTAGAGCAGTGATACACGTGTCTGTTGGCACTGTGCCAGTGCTCTTGTGCCAGAGAAAAGAGGTTGGACTGGTCCAGGGGGCCGAATTGCAAATATTTGTTTAAGTGTCAAAGACCAGTCGCACTTGTGGGTGGCATTGTAAACGAGAGGACAGATGGAGTCCATGGCGTGTAAATGTGTCGAGAAGGGGTTTAGAGCAAATAGACAAAATGTAAAAAGCAATGGAGCATTGCACTAAGATCATAGACCTTGTTTACACCTGCTATTAAAGAGATAGTTCACCCAAAACTGAAAATTCTGTCATTAATTGCTCAGCCCCATGTTGTCTCAAACCCGAAAGACCTTCGTTCATCTTCTGAACACAAATTAAGATATTTTTGATGCCTGCATTGACAGCAGCACAACTATCACGTTCACAGCCCAAAAAAGGTAGTAAGGACATTGTTAAAATAGTACATGTGATGTCAGTGGTTCGTAATTTTTTATCGTGGGTGATCTGATCAGAAGTGGTCTTCAATTTTATAACAATAAAAATCAATTAGATGAGTAAAGTTTGAAAACAAACTTTGAAGTTGACCTGAGAAAGTTTAGCCTCAAAGTATGAAGTTGTAAAAGCTTGAAGGTTTAAAGTTTAGCTAGATTAGAGAGATGTTGCTAGCATGTTTCTAGCATGATTAGCATGTTGTTAACATGTTTCTAACATGTTCTTAACATGATTAGCATGTTTGTAGTATGTTTTTAGCACAATTAGCATGTTGTTAACATGTTTCTAGCACGTTTTTAATATGATTAGCATGTTGCTAAACTTTTTCTAGCACAATTAGCATATTGCTAGCATGTTTTAGCATGATTTATCAGTTAACATGAATAAAAACCCAGGTAAAACCAAGTAAAACCAGCCGATTTAGTAAAAAAAAAAACAACTAAAACCAGCTGATGCTGTTTCTAGCATGAACAACATGCTCTTAACATGTTCTCAACATGATTATCATGTTTTAGCATGTTGCTAGCATGTTTTAACATGATTTAACATATAGTTAACATGAATGAAAAACATCCAGTTAAAACAAAGTAAAAAATGCTGATTTAGTCAAATAACAGCCGAACATAATTAGCATGTTGTTAGCGTGTTGCTAGCATGATTAAAATGTTGTTAACGTTTCTAACATGTTCCTAATATCAATAGCATGCTGCTAGCATGTTTTAGTATGAATAGCATGTTGTGAACATGTTTTTAACACAAATAGCATGTTTCTAGCATGATTAACATGTTGTTAACATATTTCTAGCATGTTTTTAAAATGTTTAACATGTTGCTGGCTTGTTTCTAGCATGATTAACATGTTGCTAGCACATTGCTAACACATTTCTGGCATGTTTTTAACATGTTTCTAACATGATTAGCATGTTTTTAGCATAACTAGCATTTTTGTAGCATGATTAGCATGTTTTATTATCATTTAACATGTAGTTACATGAACAAAAAAACAAATTCAGGTAAAAACAAGCTAAAACCAAGTAAAACCAGATGATTTATTTAAAAAAAAAAACAGCTTAAAAGACAACAAAAAGCCACCTAAAAATCACGTAAACCCAGCTGATTTAGCCAAAAACATCTAACATTAGTTAAAAAAAAAACAGCTAAAAACCAGCTAAAACCAGCCTAGGCATGAGAGATCCTAATGGTGTTGGTGTAATATTCATGAGCCAAACTCAATTTTTTTTCTTTCTCCTTTCTTGTAGAATGTGTTGGCAAAGGCCCTGTACGACAATGTGGCGGAGTCTCCAGACGAGTTGTCCTTTCGGAAGGGTGACATCATGACCGTCCTGGAGCGGGACACGCAGGGGCTAGAAGGCTGGTGGCTATGTTCACTACATGGCCGTCAAGGCATTGTTCCTGGCAACCGGCTGAAGATCCTCGTGGGCATGTATGATAAACAGCAGCAGCAGCAGTTACAGCAGCCAATGAGCCAACCAAGCCCAACCCAGAGCCATCTCAACCTGCCTCAGAGTGCCTACACCAAGCTTCCCCCTTCATCCCAGTACACGGCCATGCACCCTGCCTTCTCCTCCAACTCCGCCAACTCAACCAACCCAGACGGTGTCTACATGCTCCCCCCCAGCCACAGTCTGCCCACCCCCTCCAGCCTCTACCAGGTGCCCACCGGCCCCCAACCTCCACAGCCCCAACCCAAAGCCCCCGCTGTGGCACAAAAGCAAAGCCAGGCACAGTACACTCCTACCCCACAGGATGTCTACCAAGTGCCCCCCTCCATTAATGTTCCAGGCCAGGACATCTACCAGGTGCCACCCACTGCAGGAGGGCCGTGTCCAGGGCAGGATATCTACCAGGTGCCACCCTCTGTGAACCAGACACAAGATGTTTACCAGATTCCCCCATCAATAGAGAGGAGCTGGGATTCTCCCAAACCCCTGGGGAAGGTAGGAGTGAACTTTTTGTATACACATACGTTTAACACATTTTCAGAATATTTACATTCATTACTTCTGAAAGAAGTATTTTATTTTATTTAATTTTTTATTGTATTTTATTTTTTGTGATTTTGTGGAAACATTATTTTACCCCATATACTCAAACAATTAAATTTCTTAAAACATTTTCTCATTGTCCTATTAATAACAATTCACTGGTGCGTAAAAAAAATAAAAAAAATAAATATAAATAAATAAAGAAATAAATATATTATATGAGTATTTTATTATTTTATTTATTTTTAATTTTTTAAAAGATCTCCATATACTAAAATAATACTCACATTTTTAAAATCAACATCAAATTATCCTATTTTGAATCTGTTAATTATTTAATTAATTTATTTTAATTTAATTTAATTTACATTTTATTTTATTTTATTGATTGACTAATCCTGTTTACTTTCTTAAATTCTGTCCTTATTTTATTTTATTGATTGACTGATCTTATTTACTTTCTTAAAATTTTCCATATTTTTTATTTTATTTTATTTTTTTTTGATGAACTGATCCTATTTACTCTCTTAAAATCTGTCCTAATTATTATTTTTTTTATTTTATTTTATTGGACTGATCCTATTAACTTTCTTAAAAATGTTCCTATTTTTTTATTTTTTTTTATTTTATTGATTGACTGATTCTATTTACTTTTTTAAATCTGTCCTGTTTATTTTATTTTATTATTTTATTTTATTTTATTGACTGATCCTATTTACTATCGTATCCTTTCCTATTTTATTGTCTGATCGTATTTACTTTCTTAAAATCTATGTCCTATTCATCTGATTTTATTTAATTTCACTGCTATTTCAATCTAAAATATGTCACATTTTGGAAGTTTAATGTTGGCCATGGTCATATACAAGGATGTGTGATATCTTGGAAAATATACAGGAAGACGAGAGAAATATAGGCAGAGGACAGGAGGGTGTGTGAGGGAGGGTGTGAAAGACAGTCATAAATAATGCAGAGTTTGATAACGTCGGTGACCGTGGGCAGCGCAGAGTGAATAAGCATTTTTTTTTCGAGTGGTAACTACAGGTTGAAGCTGTGGGCAGTGATGGTCCCTTGAGAGAGCATTGCAGGCCACTCTCAGGGCACCGAGCCATATGCCACGACTGCCGCAGCGGCGGGGGAAATGAAGTGTAAAGATGGAAGGATGAAGTGAGGAGAGGTTCAGCTGCAGGCCTGCTCACTGTTAGCCACCTGTCAACTCTGCTCTACCTACAGCCATAAAGATGAGACATGAATCAGTGTCACTGGTTCTGGTCACCGTGACATGGTTACAGAGATATTTAAACTACAGCATGCTAACGAGACGCTGCTATGTTAGCGTGACCACATTATTATTTACTTGATGATGATTATAAAACAGCTGAATGTGGTCAGGCAGTTTCAACCACTGTGACAGTAACATTCTCACTGTGTGGAAAGTTTCCACTGCAAAAAAAGTACTGTGGTGGCACCTTGGTACAGTAAAGGTATTGTGTTATACAAGGTTCCCACGGTTCTGGAAAATCTTCGAAATGTATAATTTCCAGGTCTGGAAAAGTCTTAGAAAAGAATATTTTATAGTCCAGGGTTTTCCAAACTGCGTTATGTGAGGAAATTGCAGAGGGTTTGTGAGGTTGAGATCAGTACGATTTTTAATGTTTTTTAAAGAAGTCTCTTATGCTCATCAAAGTTCCATTTATTTAATTACAAATACAGGAAAAATTAATACTACCTACTGTCCTATCACAATAAAGGCAAAAAAAAAAAAAAAATCATACTGATCCCAAACTTTTGAAGGACAGTTGTATATAAAAAAAACTTTAAAAAGTTGTATTTTATTTGTTTACCTTCATGTCGTGACCATTTACCAACATCAGAGAAACATGAATGAGCAAATGTGTTGGTAAATTATTAAAATATTAACTATTAACATCTCAGGGGGTACTTATTAAATAAATATTTTTCGTCAAAGCGGTTTGGCTAAAAAAATCCCTGCGGTTTGGGAATCCCTGCGATAGTCTACAGTCAATATAAACATTTCTAGTTATGCTATTTGAGTGTTTTATTTGCAAAGTGATTAAAAATCCTTATCTAGTTATCACAAATGTCTGGAACAGACCTGGAAAAATCATGGATTCATGTATCATGGTTTTCAAGGTATCTCTAAGAATACCAGAGTATTCTCAGGGTCCACATCCGAAATCCTACATGAATTTTTGTCATTGTAAAATGGTTGGCATGTTTTTCCCCCCCCCTCAGTTGTCAGCCAGTGTTTAATTAATTTAAAAAATAGTCAATGAAAAGTAAATGAAAAACATTCTGGCCTTGGAGTCTGTGCCATTCAAGGCCGCGACTGAAAGTAATCAAACCGAAATACCTCAACATGATTGTAATTCTTCACATTTTCTAAGTGGTTTAAACTTTACCTCAGCTTTAATTTGACGATTTTTGAATCTTTTTTTTTTCTAACCTCAGCCTTGGTTTTTCCAGCAATCGTTTTTTTACTTTGCCATATTCTTTGTACAGAGTCTGTGAGAAACTACCAGCAATGTATTGCCTCTCGTGTCACATGAGTAGTTGACAGTCAGTTGGACGTTGGTAGAGTCTGTGGTGCAAACCCAATGGCTGAAGGATCAATACTGATGGCAGTGACTCAAGAACTTGCAAAACACCCTGAATACTGCAGTGAGGGAGCAGAAATGTTGTGGATCAGTAGTTAAATCCAGAGCAGAGTCCATTGCTTACGTTCTTCAGGGTTTGGTGCTGCGTTGAAGCCAAAGATAATGCAATACCATGTCTGCTTCCAGATTACAGATCCATTCTGTCACCACAGTCACGCTGTTGTTTGAAACATACAAGACTTGTATTATCATGTCCTTCCGTGATCTTTTTCAGAAGTTCTGCATTTCTATTTGCAGTGCTTGTCTAGAGGTTTCATTTCATGTGGTTTATGAGGGGAGATTTTGATGCATTTTTTGCTAATGTACTCCATTATGATCACTTGTCCTTGTGCCCACAGTCCCTCCACCACTGACAGTTTTTCATTATGTGATAAGAGTTCCTGTTGAGAGAGGAGAGGATAGAAACACACATATGAACACACACACATACAGCAGAGCGCTGAAACACCTTTATACTCTTGCTCTGCTTAATAAAGGAATGTATTTCAGAGCAAATATGCTCCAGTTGGTTAATTTTCCCTAGCAAGCAGTATATGAGTTACGCTGAGGTAGAGTGCAACAGAGGCTCAATTTTTAAGCCAAAATCAACAATGTAACATTGGATTTTGGCTATTATTCCTGATTTAAATAAGTTCTTTTAAGTGGTTTTGCTTAAAGGAGAAGTCCACTTCCAGAACAAAAATTTACAGATAATGTACTCACCCCCTTATCATTCAAGATGTTCATATCTTTCTTTCTTCAGTCGTAAAGAAATCATGTTTTTTGAGGAAAACATTTTAGGATTTTTCTCTATATAGTGGACTTCTGTGGTGTCCCGAGTTTGAACTTCCAAAATGCAGTTTAAATGCGATTTCAAACGATCCCAAATACGGTTGTAAGCGATCCCAACCGAGGAAGAAGGGTCTTGTCTAGCAAAACGATCAGTTATTTTAATTTTAAAAAATACAATTTAAATACTTCTTAATCTCAAACGCTCATCTTGTCTTGCTTTGCCTGAACTCTGTGTATTCTGGTTCAAGACAGTTAAGAGTATGTCGAAAAACTCCAATCATATTTTCTCCCTCAACTTCAAAAATCATTTCAAAATCATCCTACATCGCTGCAGAAGTACTTGCAAAGGAGATCAAACACCATTAACAAAAAAGGTAAAACAGTGATATAAGATGACTGTGAAGTTGAGGGAGAACATGAGATGAACCGTCATGAACCGGAAAAAAACTGTTTGGGCAGAGCAAGACAAGCGTTTGACATTAAAAAGTATATAAATAGTATTATTTTTGTAAAAATAACCGATTGTTTCGCTAGATAAGACCCTTCTTCCTCAGCTGGGATGGTTTACAACCGCATTTGGGATTGTTTGAAGCCACATTTGAACTGCATTTTGAAAGGTTAAACTCGGGGCACCATATCAGTCCATTATATGGAGAAAAATCCTGAAGTGTTTTCCTCAAAAAACATAATTTTTTTACGACTGAAGAAAGAAAGACATGAACATCTTGGATGACAAGGGAGTGAGTACATTATCTGTAAAAAAAAAAAAATCTGGAAGTGGAGTTCTACTTTAACCTTGGACTTACCCACGGTTAAGTCTGTGGCAGCAGTAAGTGGAGTTGCATGATGATTGTGGATGGGGTCAGGGTTAGGACTGAGGGATTGTGATAAAGCAGCTGGAACAACTGAACGGTGTGTCACATCAAAGACATGCGCGGGCAGACAACCCGACAAAGCCCCAGCACGTTCCTCCAACAGCCAGGAGTTTAATTCTCCCTTATTTCTCCCTGTCCGAATGAATCATCATAAAGCTCTTATTCGTGAAAGTAATTTCTGCCTCAGAGAAATAAACGATAATTGTGAGATTAAAGATTAAAATAAGAAATAAAATCACATTATGCTTTATTACGATAAATAGCCATAATTTGGAGAAATAAAGTTGTAATTGTGAGAGATAAAATTGCAATTACTAGACATGCAGTCACAGTTCTCACATTGGAGTTGAGTTGATTTAGTTACTCTTGAACTCAGTGACTCACATCAATAAAAATTCGTTAAGAACAAACACTAAAGATTATGACATGCTTCAATCAAACCGAAAGCTATCTCTAAAGATGTTTCTGACAAAATGAGAGCAATACCGGATGTGACCTTCAGTTGCAAGAATAAGATTTGCACATGTTTGTGACTCACTGCCGCTAAGACTCGCCTTCTGTCCTGCTTACACATTAACCAAAGTGAGCTTACACTATCAACTCAAGTTGCACATTGACCATTAAAGTAAATAAAACCAACGGATGAAGAAAGATTTGAGCGCAAGCTTGTTCGTCCGGTTTAGGACCACGTGAGCGTGTCTCAAAGAGGGTTTATGGATGCATTTGAAAGAGGGGCAGCAAAGGTGTGGAAAGAGTCTTGGTTTATCTCTTTAATGGCCCCTGCTATAGCCGTTCAGTATGCTGGACAGATAGCTGGGTTTATTAAGGAAAGGTGCGCTGGGAAACGAGGAAGATGTGGAGACGGGGAGATGGCAAAGGCTAGATTGAGATTCTGTGGTTGGTTTGCCGCACTGCCTGTTCTGCAAGTAAATGTGTAATCTTTGGAGACTTAGTTGAGGCTGCTCACCTGATCAGGCGGGGAAGAGGAGGTTGAGGGAGGACGTGCAGGCTTGGCTTATCTACAGGTCCAGGCAGGCAGCTTTTAAAGGAGAGAGGGAGGGGAGAACATTGTGAGGAGACAGAATAAAGGAAGACCAGAGGGATCCATAGATCCATACTCCACCACATATCCACAGAGCTACAACGATATGGAGAAATATACCAGTTTAACATCTGCTATCACAATGTTATCAGTGTGTTAAGCAATGTTATCGGTGAATTCCAAGCATCATTTTTACAGCATTGAAGTGCACTGCTAAAAAGGAATGCTATTCCCGGTCATTCCGGAAAAAAAGTGAGCCATGGAATTCTGTCTTTTAGACAGATTATAAAAGAATAAGACTAGAGCAATTCCTCACCAAACTGAAGGTTATTTACTTCAGATCAAAACCATTTCTTGCACTTGTGTAAGTATCTATAAAAAATATTATTTTATATTTTCATGTAATTTCTGACCCTGGATCACAAAACCAATCATAAGGATCAATTTTTTTTTTTAAATTGAGGTTCATACATCTGAATAAATAAGCTTTCCATTTATGTATGGTTTGTTAGAACAATACTTGGCTAAGATACAACTATTTGAAAATCTGGAATCTGAAGGTGCAAAAGAATCTAAATATTGAGAAATCGCCTTTGAAGTTTACTGTTAAAACAAAATAAAACAAAACAAAAACAGTTTGTTGAGTCAACTTTAAATAATTTGTTACCCTGCAGACTTAAAATATTACGTTCAGTCGACTCAAATAAGTTTAGTCAACTTGAAATGTTAAGTTGTACTAAGTGAAAACTTAGATATTTAAGTTGACTAAACAAACAATTTGGTTTGTTAAACTTAAAAGCTGGGCTCGTTACCCAGCTGCCTTAAAATTTTAAGTTGAATGAACTCAAATATCTAAGTTGTCACTTAAAACAACTTAATATTTCAAGTTGACTAAACCTTTTTTGAGTTGACTGAACTTAACATTTTAAGGCCGCTGGGTAACAAATTATTTTAAGTTGAATCAACAAATTGATTTTTACAGTGTTGTCGAAATAAAGTTCTTAGCAATGCATATTACTAATCAAAAATTAAGTTTTGATATATTTACAATAGAAAATGTACAAAATGTCTTTATGCAACATGATCTTTACTTAATATCCTAATGATTTTTGGCATAAAAGAAAAATCATTTTGGACCCATAGAGTGTATTTTTGGCTATTGCTACAAATATACCCTTGCTACTTATGACTGGTTTTGCGGTCCAGGGTCACATTAAAAAAAATATTGAAATGGTGATTAAAAAAACTATATTTACAGGCTTCCATCGGTTGACAAACTAGTTCAGTAACAAAACTTCAGTTGAGTTTTCAGCTTGTGTCTTATATACTGTGTTTTTCAGTAGTATTTCAGTGCAGAGGGAATGGGAATGCCTCTGGATGCTTGTGTGCATCTTCTGGGAATTTCCCTCACTGGCTGGCACGTCTGTAATCTACTGCAACCCTCTCCCACCTCACATTCCTGAAGACCAGAGATACTCCTCCATGCCTTTAGACAGCCTTCAAGGCATCATTTTTTGGTTCATTTTAGAGAGTTCATAAACTGGTTTAAAATGTCAGCTCTGCATTTAAAATTTAGATTGGATGAGGCTTGTTCAACAGTTTTAGTAATTTTATGACTGAAAAGGTGGTTTTAGGCTCTCCTTTTTTGCTCATTTTTGAAATCCGCTGTGTCACTTTCCCATTCTTTTTCTGTGTAAATGTGTTATATGGACATGTAACGCATCTTGAGACTGTGGTTTTTTATTACACTGCTCACATGTTGGATTTTTCAATGAAAAACACGTTTTGTGTGAATTCCTGTTAAGACAACCTCGCACTTCAATTGCATCATCTCTATTTTTCATGAAGTTATGTAGATTGTGTCAAATGTTACATTGTTTAAGATTCTTAAAGTGATAATTCGACCAAAAATTAAAATTCTGTCATTAATTACTCACCCTCATGTTGTTCCAAACTCGTAAGATCTTTGTTCATCTTCAGAACACAAATTAAGATATTTTTGATGAAATTTAAGAGATTTCTCACTGTCTGTAGACAGCAATGTAACAACCACGGTCAAGGCCCAAAAAGGTAGTAAGAACATTGTTAAAACAGTCCATGTGACATCAATTTTATGAAGCTTGAACGTGGTAGTTGCGTTGCTGTCTATAGATGGTCAGAAAGCTCTTGGATTTTATCAAAAACATCTTAATTTGTGTTACAAAAATGAATGTCTTGTGGGTTTTCATCATTAAGTTACGAAGATTGTGTCAAATGTTTCATTGTTTATGATTCTCAACTTCAAGTGAATGCTTCAAATTAATTGATAGAGAGAGGAGGAAGATTAATTCGTAAACTGGACATTACTGTCAAAGGCATTCTCTCTCTCTCTGTGTTTCTGTTCCTCTTTTTTATTCTTTTCTTCTCTGTAAGTACCTCAGAATACTGAATAGAGAGCTCTTAATGGTTGTTTAAATAGTCTCAGTTCCCCTTAGGGGCCTGTGTGTGATTTTAGGTTTGTATCTCTGGGCCTCACTGCAGTGCATTGTGGGTTTTTAAAGAGGGACTTTGATATTGGCCTCACATCACAGCGCATGAGTGAAGCATCGGCTGCTCCAGGGCACTGCGCCTCCACGTAGCCTCATTACTCTCTCCTCAGACTGCACACGCTGACTCTGAATCAGCACATATCCACCAGCAGTCTCCTGCACATAGTAATGTGATGCAGCGAGTGTGTCTCAAGACAACGCGGCATCCATTACAAGCAGCGTGTCTAGGCTCAGTGCAATGGCTGCAGGTTTCCTGTGATGTGGCTTAGGCGGAAGAGATGGAAAAGAGAGAGGGACTAAAAGGAGAAAACAAGTGCTGATGCCATGTTTCCCTTAGAGCTGGAGGAGACGCAGGAAGTCGTGTGATGACTGGGCAGCTCTGAACACGCCGTGCATCTGGTGCACCGATGTGCTTTATTTATAATTCCCTGAGCTTCAGAGCTCAGTTGAAATCTCGTTGCATCCTCATGACTAATGTTGAGGAGTAACAAACTAAAAACAGAGTCTAATTTAACTACATTTTTCAGTAGCATGACAGAAGCCCAGACTGCTGCTAGCCTAAGCTGGTTTGCTAGTCTTTCAGTCTGGTTTTAGAGGGGTTTTGGGCAGTTTTTACTGTTACCTTCGATGTCCTCAAAGTTTTTTATCTTCCACAAACTCGCACAGATCATGTGTGTGAGTTGTTTACTTACTTTTTAAAATTAGTCTTCCCATTAACGCCATTATGTAGCTCAGTCATACTGGACAAACTCACCGCAACATTTATGGGGTCTGTTAAATTTCAATGGGCTCGGGGGAGGCAAGAGCGATGCGGACTCCTGCTGTAACTTTACCTGCTGGTGTCGCTGTTGGACAATGTTTCTTTAGAAAAATGACTGATTTATACACTTTCTAATGTTATATTTTGTAATATTGGTGTTTTATTTTTGTATTACAAATTTTTTTCTCATCCAATATTTTGAGAAGGCATTGCGACGATGGCATGATACATTAAAATATAAAAAAATCTAATTACGCGATTAAAGTCGTAATATTTCAAGAATAAAGTCAAAATGTAACAGGAATAAAATGGAAATGTTTTGAGAATAAAGTAAAAATATTACAAGAATAAAGTCGAAATATTATGAGAATAAAGTCAAAATATTATTAGAATAAGGTCGAAATATTACGAGAACAAAATCGAAATAAAACGAGAATAAAGTTGAAATATTACGAGAATAAAGTTTAAATATTATGAGAATAAAGTTGAAATTACGAGAATAAAGTTCGACTTTATTCTAGAAATATTTCGCCTTCATTCTCGAAATATTTCAACTTTATTCTCAAAATATTCAACTTTATTCTCGTAATTTCGACTTTATTCTCAAAACATTTAGACTTTACTTTCATAATTTTGACTTTATTTTCGAAATTTCAACTTTATTCTCGAAATATTTCAACTATATTTTCGTAATTTCAACTATATTCTTGTAATATTTCGACTTTATTCTCGTAACTTCAACTTTATTCTCAAAACATTTCGACTTAATTCTTGTAATTTTGACTTTATTTTCGAAATTTCAACTTTATTCTCAAAACATTTCGACTTAATACTCAAAATATTATGACTTTAATCTCACCATTTTAGATTTTATTATTTTTTAACATGGCACTAAAACACTGTCATACATTGCCTCCCTTGGTGGAAACGCCCCTGGTTTAAACTGATTTAAGATGTTTTCCAGTCTGTAGTTGAACTACTTTGTGAGTAGCTTTAAGCTTGAGAAGTTACAGTTTCAAAGTGACTGTCTTCGAGGACACATCACTGTCGGACACATCGTGAATCCACTTGGCGTTCACCTTCAGGCCTCAAGAGATCTTCGCTATGTCAGTGAGGACCAGTGAGGGGGTCTCTGCACCCTGTAACCTTGAGCACACCACTTTGTCAGTTAACACAGTCGCACAGCCACAGGTCATGTACAATAGAGAGTGAAAAAGACGGCGGGTGTCTGTCTAAAGAAAGACAAAATAAGAATCTTCCTAGCAGGATCTCCTCCATTACCTGCTGTGGTCTCATTTTCTGCTCTGACAGCGTGTGGCGAGCAAGGGGACGGGAGATTGACAGCTGAAGGAAGCAGAGGAAAACGGCGAGATCAGTGGGACAGAATTAGCAGCCTGAGCGGCGATGGCGGGTGGAGCCGCGGGAGGAGGCTTTCTCTTCTCATGCGCTGTGTCCTGTCATTAACGTCCCCACATAGCCAGCAGCGGATCGAGGGAAAGGAGGAGGAGAGACGGGGCCCGATGCGGGCCCCTCAGCGTAAACAGCAGACCACTGCGAGCCTTTATTTGTGCTCCAGTGGCCTTCATCAAAGGGCTGGAATATCACAGGAGGCCACAGGGTTCACTTTGTACTGCAGGGAGTTGAAAGGACTGAAAAAACACAGATCAGAGAGAAGAACAGGGGGCCTAATGGAGCCGCAAACTCATTTACTGCGTCTTCACACACGCCGTATTTCTTCCGCTGAAGAGTACACACAACCTTTGCTCTCGATGTGTTGTTCATCATTCTCTTTATGTTCATATATGTATGTAAGAGTAAGTTTAAAAGAGACACGGTGTCACGTTTTAACTGGCTTGTGAAAAGCTAACTCCGGCACCACAGGCTAAACTCAGTGGTCACCACTTAAACCATCTCTGTGATGTTTTACATCTTTCCCTGAAGGTCGGACGAGACAGGAAATTACAGCTAGTTGTAGTTGTAATGACGACCAAATGTGGCGTTATGTAAAAATCCAATATTTATTGTCACGTTTGGTTTTTCATAGCTGGAGCTAAAAGGAAAGTTGCTGTCATTTACTCACTCTCATGTCAAACACAATTTTTTTATTTTTTATTTTTTTTGTCCATACAGTAAGTCAAGGGGGTCCAAACTGTGTAGTGTTATTAATATAATATTATAGTATTTCTTATTCTGTTTAATTAGCTTGTCCATTAGATGTCCAAACAACATCTATTGTGTTCCAGAGAATAAATAAATTCATACAGGTTTAGAACGACATGAGGGTGAATAAATGATGAGAGATTTTTAGCTGAACGGTCCCTTTAAATGCACTTTCATGGCTAAATACGCTGAACGATATCTCTTTTCAGTGTCTTTCACTTCCTCAAACATGCACAATGGTCTCGGGCAGGGACTAACCTTTGATCACTGGCCACAGGGACGGTGTGGTCTCCAAGGAGACACGCTCATCTCGGTCTTATTAATAGGTGCTGCGGACAGGCCTGAGTGTTGTGTTGCCAGGAGAGCAGGAGGAGAGGAAGTGTGTGTGTGTATCTGTGTGTGTACGGAGGTCTGCACATATGCTGTCTCAGTTATATGCACTTTTGCAAACAGCATCGGAAAGAAACAAGAGAAAAGGAAAGGAAGAGCAGCGAAATGAAACCGAGAAAGGAAATGCAAAAACATAGAAAGACAATATGCTGAGCTGGTTTGAATAAATGCCACTCATGCGTGCAGGTAAATTATTTGTGAAACAGAGAAAGACAAGCAAAGGGAAGAATATGCTCTGAAAGAAATAAACAAATGGAGGATAGAGAATGAAAGTTTTAAAGTCAAAAAGTATTCTTCAAAACTGATGTCACATTGACTATTTTACTGATGTCCTTATTACCTTTCTGGGCCTTGAAAGTGTCAGAAAGGGTCAGAAAGCTCTCAGATTTCATCAAAAATATCTCAATTTGTGTTCCGAGGATAAACAAAGGTCTTACGGGTTTGGAACCGTATGAGAGTAAGTAACTGATGTCAGAATTTTCATTTTTGGGTGAACTATGCCTTTAAGGGACATTTCACGCCCATCCTGGTCATGGCAGTAATGTGGGGCATGTGTCAGAGGGCTTTGGTGGCCTGTTACTAGAGATCTGTGTGGATTAGTACCCAGGGGCTCTCTGTCTCCAGGAGCCCCTCCGGCCTCCCGTCCCACCAGCCGTCCCATTACACACCCTCACATGTGGCACATGCCACATGGCACTGGCCTCAAGCAAAGCTCGGATTCGCAAGTGCGAGCTAATTAGCCACTGATTAATTCCAAAGCAGAGGATGAGGATGGGTATATGGACTATAAATCGTTTTTTTGGCACTTTGCAGCCATGGCTGTTAATGTTTCAGGGATGAAGCTTCTGATTTGGGTCACCCGACAGCAATCTTTACTTAAACCCTTTAAGTTTTGAGCTCTAAGTGGCCCATTTTGAAGGATTAGCTGCGCAAAAGTGTTTCCTATTGGATTATGTTTTTGCAGTAAAGGAGCCGTTTCCTCATAATTGAGCTAAACTATATAAAAAACTAAACAATATCTTGTTTTTTCTATCAGCTCTGTGTGTTTTTTCATATTTAACTCTGAATATATTTTTGTTTTGCCAAGGAAATGTAAACTCAACAGTGGTGCTGCTAAATATCACTGCAGGAAACCTTGCATTTAAAGGATTAATTCACTTCCAAAATAAAAATTTCCTGATAATATACTCACCGCCATGTCATCCAAGATGCTGATGTGATTCATGTATGTCTTTCTTCAGTCAAAAAGAAGTTTTTTGAGGAAAACATTCCAGGATTTTTTCTCCATACTGTATAGTGGACTTCAATGGAGATCAATGGGTTGAAGGTCGAAATTGCAGTTTCAGTGCAGCTTCAAAGGCCTCTACTAAGGAATAAGGGTTTTATCTAGCGAAACGATTGGTCATTTTCAGTAAAAAATGTAAAATTTGTTTACTTTTTGAAATACCAACCCAGTGTTTACAAAGCAAATGTGCAAAGAGAGTCAAACGTCCTTAACAAAAAAAAAAAGGTAAAACAACGATTTTAGACGATTCCGATGTTGGAGGAGAAAATGAAATGGAGTTTTCCCCCGTTTTTGAACTGGAGTACACAGACTACGAACTAACCATATGTGACCTTTTCAGCATGATTACGTAATGCGTAAAGATGCAGACACGCATCACAGAGCTAGTGCATGATGAGCATTTGTGTTTAAAAAGTATATAATTTTTTTATTTTTTTAGAAAACAACAGATTGTTTTGCTAGATATGAGCCCTTATTCCTCAGCTGGGATCATGTAGAGCTCTTTGAAGCTGCATTAAATCTGCAGTTTGGAACTTTGGACCGATTTGGACCGATTAAGGCTAATTTTTTCCTCAAAAACCTTAATTTTAACTCTTTTTGACTGAAGAAAGAAAGACATGAACATTTTGGATGACACGGGGAGAGTAAATTATCAGGAATTTTTTATTCTAGAAGTTAACTAAACTTTAGAAGAAAATCTCTACTTTCAGAGATTCCCCACATTAAACCGTCCACTAAAAAACATTAAAAGCAACCAAAGTCAAGCTTTGACTCACTCAGGTTTACATAAAACCCAAAAGTGGACTTTCAAACCCAACTCAGGCAAAAATTCATCCAGTACATCTGCAGATGTGCCCAAGGGAGGAGGTTCTCTTTGGGACTGCATGTATGTGTGTGTCAGTGGTCCAGATGAGGCTCCACTGGCACCCACATCACGCCAAGTCACAGAGCCCAGCTGGGCTCTCCACAGCTGTAGCCTAGAGACACCTCATCCCAGTGATGGACATCTTTCACTAGGGCATGTGTGGACCACTGTCAGCCATGACAACACCTCGTGTTAAAGGCGTTATTGCAAACGTCCTTCAATATATTGCACTTCTCCCTCCTTTTCTTTAAGAACAGCAGAAATCTGGGCCACACTGAAGCACTGATAATAGAAGTGAATGGGGCTAATAGTTATTTTCAATCAGTTTCAATATAGCCACAATATGTGTGGAATTTTAGTATGAATAAAAAAATGCTAAAAATACTCCTGTAGTTATATTGCCATAAATCTTAAAGGGGTCATCTGATGCAAAACTTACTTTTACATGTTGTTTGAACATAAATGTGTGTTGGCAGCGTGTGTACACTACCACCCTATAATGATAAAAATCCACCCACTGGTATTTTTTTAAAAGTAATATCCCCTTTTTCAAATCAGGCTTTCTCAGCTTCTTGTCGGTGTGACATTACACTGACCAAGGCCGCTCCCACGATAGTTGATAGACATGACCATCTTACCTTAGACCCGCCCTGACTGAGCTGAGTGAGCTGTAAACAGTCCGACTGCCATTGTGTCAACTCCAGTTCAGGGGAAGTCAAAAATGTCTCTGACTGAGCGATTGAGGTGTTCTGTTGTTGGACATAGTAATGAACATAGCAGTCATCATTTACTCCCGGCATCTGAGCTGCTGAAGACGCAGAGGGTTAACATTACTTTAGTTTTTGAAGGAAATGCGCCCAGCGATCTACATAAATGCGCCTATGTTCGCGCAGATTATTCGTGATCCAGCATCACCTACAGCGGAAGTGAGTATAAGGGATTTTATGCATCTTTGCAATTGCCTTTATAAATAATGTGCTAGTTAGCAAGATTCACAGCTAATGCGGCTAAAGTAAACTTGTCACCCCACAGAGTGGGGCGGCATGAGCAGAGCTCATTAGCATTTAAAGGAACATGCAACAGAACGCCTTGCTCTAAAAAGGGCTGATTTTGACAAGGTAAAAAGGGTGTTTTTACACTACCACTGAGAAATTTTAACCAAAGTATGTTATAGGTTTCTCATTAGGATGCTAAAGAATCATATAAAGTTGTGGAAAATGGGCATCCAGTGACCCCTTTAAACCAGCTGTAAAAATAATTACTTGAACAGCATTACAACTTAATCATACACAGTTTAACAGAAGGATTCAATTTTCAGTAAGTGCTTTTATAAAATTATAAGCTTCAGATTTCTGCTTTTAATCCTCCAAAAATTGGCCCCTATTAACTTCCAAGTGGCTCCCTGTAACCTTCCTCTTTTTCTTTTCAAAGAAGGGACAAGTCTAAATTATTATTATTATTATTTTCTGTTGTAATCACCCCAAATGCTGTCGAACTACTGAACCTGTAATATTCCTTTAATATAAAGTCCCATACGTGAAAAGACCAAATCTTCTTCTGAAACTGACCTACAAAATAAACTCAGGTAAGTAAATACCAAGACTAGTGGAAAATTAGGGTAAAACTAAAGTGTACATCATGCCAACACACACAGAACCCTGACCTGCACCCCTTGCTTCGCACACGGTGAAGAGGACAGCTTGCTTCACAGATGGCCAAGGCGAGAGTGGTAGTAGGGGGCTACAGGGGAAATTCTTATGCATGGCCACTTATATAGAGAAAAAGTGCATGTGAAGGTATGTGGAAGCCCTTCAGCGTTTGGACTTTGACCCCTCATTATGTTCCAGGCCTCTGGATGCAGTTATTCATGGCACTGTGTTGAATCAAAGCCAAGCTTAGGGTCAACTTTGCTAAATCTAACTGTTGCAACCTTGAATCTGTGAATGTGTTTTAGAAGAGGATAGGAAACTCTTTTGAAGAGTGGAAACTAAAATGAATGGCTTGCGTGGAATGTGAGACGGGCTGAAATTGCATTTAACAGATTATTCCATTCACAGCCATTTTGTATTTTCTTGGCTTTATTAAATTAGAATAATTATTCTTGTTGCTGTGAGCTGAGGAAATGCACTGCGACTTCTGACCTCCATTTGAAAGTCTGAAAGAAAAAAGTGAATGACAAAAGTGAGTAAATAAAAAAGATTACATTTCAAAAGCGTTCAGCAGGATGATTTTTTTTAAGAAAAAGAAAGCAAAAATGTGCAGCCGAGCACAGAACAAAACAAAGGAGAAAGATATCTATTTTAGTCAGTTAAAAGTTAGGGTTTTATTTTAAGCATGCATTCATAATGCAAATCATAGCCCTCTTGAGATCTCCCAGAATCCTCAGCATCAGGTATTCGGTTTGCAGGCGTAGCTTAAAATTAGCGACATCCATAGCCCAAGGAGCCTGGCTGGAATGTCTTCAGCAGACCTTGGCTGCGCTCTTTAGAGTGGTGGCATGTGTCATTGTGTCAGCTGGGGTAAGGAGGTCACAGCTCGTCGATGCAGCAGGGGGTACGGGGGCTTTTGTAAAGCAGCCTTTGCAATCTGTCCCTCTCTTCAGGGCTGAACCTAATGGCCGTGTAGCTGCTGTGATTGTGACTCTTGGCCAGCTGTCATGACGCGGGGCAACGCAGTCAGACGGTCACCGCTCCCCTATTGTTTCCTTCCACACCAGGGAGTGTTTGTCTCTTTGTGACATCATCATTACAGGCACTTCACCCCGCCCCCCCAGAGATTGTTGTGACAGCTGGAGGCCTGGACCCACCCACTCTCTATGATCAGACCCTTTCAGCTATATTGATGAGGGCTGGATGATGGCAATGCGCCATATGTGCCATCTCCGCTCCCCAGAGCAGCGCTCATTGATAATTCACATTATTGATCGACGTTCATTACGGATGGCCCTTCAGAGGCTCTCAGCGGGATGGAGTGACTATTACTTAAGGCTAAGCACAGGTCTAAGAGGGCAGTGAAATAAAACACAGGGTGTGTGCTACTAAAGAACCACAGTGTGGACAGTGTTGATGTATGTATGTTAATCTATAGATCCTCTACAGTCTGTAAACAGGTGTTTCACATTATAGCTGTTAGTGTGTGGTATATTTTTGTATGGTTAGAATGGTGTATTGACCAATATGCAGGACTGTGACTATTTTATAAATTATACAACAGGTTTAAAGGTGGCTCATCTGATCTGATGATGGATAGATCGATATATACATACAAGGGCTGGGTAAAAATATTGAATTCTCGATTTTATTCGATTCTCATTTTTATGAAACAATACTGATTCTTAAATCCCAAGAATCGATTAGTCTAGCCTGTTTTCTGTTAACGAATGTAACATTGTAGCACATCTCCCATCCAATAAATCGCAATAAGCTTTGTGCTTTGTTACTTTTGATATGAAGCAAAGTCTTAGATTTCAAATTATGTCCTTTTTATTACAGTATTCAAGCTATAAATGCCATTTTGGTGCTGTTTCATGTGGAGCGACAGATCGCTGTAGCGCCTCAGTCTTTCATGTAATTGCTTCAGTTTTTCAAATGTACAAAGACGTCAGTATAACAGCTTATAAACAATGTTACGTAATGTCACATACACCTCATAAAACATATTCGGTGACCATAAACTCATTAGTCAGCTAGAAAAATTACCTCTATTGTTTGTTTCAACAGGGTGGGGCGTGAAAACTTTTGAACAGAATGAAGATGTGTACATTTTTCATATTTTGCCTAAATATTATATTTTTTTATTTAGTACTGCTCTTCAGAAGCTACAGAAGATACTTAGATGTTTCCCAGAAGACAAAAGAAGTACAATTTACCCTGATCTTCAAATTCAAGAAGTTTTCACCCCCCGACTCTTAATGCATCGTTTTCTCTTCTGAAGCATCAGTGAGTGTTTGAACCTTCTGTAATAGTTGCATATGAGTCCCTCAGTTGTCCTCAGTGTGAAAAGATGGATCTCAAAATCATA
>JAHKKF010537677.1:9393-23241 GCA_019740295.1 Labeo calbasu
CATTTGTAAATATGTTTACATTTTATTAAGTGTGTATTTTTTTATTTATTCACATTAACAAATATAAAAAAATTAATAAATGCTGTGTATATATATATATGTATATATATATATATATACACATACATATATATATGTATATATATGTGTGTGTGTATAGATATATATATATGTATGTTAGAATGTTAGATAATGCATTAACTTAACTGTGTTGCCAAATTATTATTTTCTTATATGGATTTTTTTAATGGGTGCAGTTTTATTATTATTTACATTCCTATGCAAAAAAACAAAACAAAACAAAAAAAAAAAATAAAGAATTAAATTTTTAATTAATTTACTTCATTTATCAACTATGAAAAGTCATTGTTTTATTATTTATTTTACAAATATTTGATTTTTTTTTTTATTTTATTTTTTTTTTTTTTACATTCCGAAGATTAATAAATTAATAAATGCTGTAAAAATATGCATTGCTCATTGTTAGTTCATGTTAGCTAATACATTAACTAATGTCAACAACTTTATTGTAAAGTGCCGCTAAATATTCTTTCCTTTTAGCATTTTTTAATTTTAAAAATGTAAATAAATTATATATTGTTAATAAGTTAATGCAATTATCAGCAATTATTAATTACATATTATTGTATGTGCTGATATTTTGAAATAAATTTAGCTTTTTATATTTAATTTTTATATTTAATTATATTGTAATTAAAATATTTTTATTATATTTTAAATAACTTTAATAATGTATTATTTTATATTATATTATAATAATTGTATTATTTAATCATTTATTTTAAGTTTACTAATTTTATGTGCCTGTCATTTTTATTATATTTATTTATTATTTACCTTTTTTATTTAATTTTACCAAATAAATGCAACTATAAAATACTACTATTGTAGTATTTATATTACTTCAAATTAGCTAAATTTATCTATGAATATTTTTAAATATTATGAAGTGAATTTGCTTTTAGTTAAATTTTTATATTTAATTATATTTTAATTAAAAATATTTAATTTGTAATAAAATGCAAATTATTTTAAATTATTTACAGTTTTAGTTTTAATTTTTAAATTTAGTTTAAGATTTAGTTAAATTAACAATTTTGTCATTTTTATTATTTAACTTTATTATTAATTTTATGTGCTTGTCATTTTTATTATATCTATTTTTTATTATATTAATTTATTTTAACTTTTTATTTCAGTTTTACGAAATAAATACATACATAAAATACAACTATGAATGCAACTATAAAATACTACTATTGTAGTGTTTAATAATAATTTGAATTATTAGCTAAAATGTATCTATGAATATTTATATTTTCATATTTAGTTGTAAAGTGCCTCCAGATATTCTTTTCTTTTAGCAATTTTTTTTTTAATGGGAGCAGTTTTAATATTATTTACATTCCTATATAATTATGATAAATAACATTATGCATTGCATTTTTTTAAACCAAACCTTGTATGTAAATATAAGTTAATGCAACCTAAAAAAAAAAAAAATTGTATTTTTGTATTTTTAATTATACTGCTTTATTTATTAACTATAAAAGTCTGTTTTATTATTTATTTTATTTTTTATTAAAAAAAATATTTGTTTTTTTTTTTCCATTTTATTTTTTTAATTAACAAAGATGAATAAATACTGTAAAAATATATATTGCTCATTGTTAGTACATGTTAGCTAATAGACCTTATTATAAAGTGCTGCCAAATAAATTTTTTTTTTTTAGCTTTTTTTTTTTTTTTATGGGTGTTGTTTTATTTACATTCATAAGATTAATTACATTATGCATTGCGTCTTTTAAACCAAACCTTGTTAATACAACAAAAAATGTATTTTTAATTATATACTTATAATTATATAACTTAGAATATTAAAATATAATAATATTATATTTATTCTATATTTAATATATATTTTATATTTATTTATTTATTTTTATAAATTTTTATTATTTATATATACATTTGTAAAATGTTTCCAAAAGATTTCTTTCAGAAGTAAAAATGTTTTCAATGGGTGCATTTTTAACTTTATTTACAATCTTACAAGTAAGATCAATAACATTCTGCGATGCAATATAAATATACATATATCATAAAGATTCAAGTTTGCTCATGTAGAATCAATGCAATCTCTCTAAAATAACATGATTTGTTTGCAGCTGTGTAAAATATAGCAATTTATATATATATATTTTAACATTTGCACAGCATTGACAAGCACAAAGAGGCTGTTTGAAAGATAAAAGCATTGAAATTACAGTATAGGGAACGATGCAAAATCAGTCCAGGGAGTGGACAAAAGCAAGTGAAAATACACACATATTATTACCACCAGAATGACGATGAGTGAGATAAACAGAGTCTGTGCCCTCCTGAAGGAGCCGCGTCTCTTCCATTCAGCGTCTTGCCCTTTTTTCTTCATAATCCCACCTGTGTAGGTTTACAATATCCAACGAAAATAGCCCACGGGCTTCGTTTTTTGTCCCCGCAACTGTTGCAAACGATCCGTACCCTCGACTCCACCTTGCTTTCAGGCCTGGGCGATGTCTTAACAGGCCCTCGGGAGAGACGGGACAAACGCACCGCGGAGAAAAGAAAGAAAATACGGAGGCGAGCGAGAGACAAAGCCCGGGCTCTATGAGAGACTCTTTGTTTGGTGATCTTTGCAGGCTCATGGATGTGGTGTGATGGGGCTGAATGGGCCGTGATGGAGCGTTATGGAGCAGGTGGTTCTCCTCCGATGCCGACACCTCCCGTCCACCCCTGGGGCCCCGAACGCGCGGCTGATGTAACACCACAGGTGTGGACGGGTCTGGATTCACCTGAGCTGAGTCTTACGGCTGCATTCATGCTGCTTTTGTGAGTTTGTGGTTTATTATTTGTCAGGTTGTTCACATGACCTTTTCAGTGCGGCCCGTATTATTTACATTTAGTCATTCAGCAGACTCTTTTATCCAGAGTATCATCTCAAGAATATCAGACACACCTAATCTGACTCGTATGTGTAAAACAGGCGTTTGTGTTATTATATATAATGTATTATCATTTATTTAATTTGTTTTTAATACATTTTATTTCTGAAATAACTATAAAATATTTTAATATATTGTTATTTTGTTAATAAATGTATTTTAGTATAAATTATATATTATTGTATATTAATATTTTGAACTAGCTAATATTTTGAAATGAATTAGCTTTTTTTATTTAATTATATTTTAATTAAAATATTTATTATTTATATTTTAATTAATATTAATAATTTTATTTTTATTTTTAAGTTTATTCATTTTATTAATATTTTAAACTAGGTAATATTTTGAAATATTTATATGTAATGTTTATATTTACTTATATTTTAAATAAAACATTTATTAATTATATTTTAATTCAAATGAATAATTATTTTATATTATTTTATTAAGTTTACTCATTTTATGTGCTTGTCATTTTTAGTATATTTATTTTATTTCAGTTTTACCAAATAAATACAACTACAAAATACTACAGTTGTGGTATTTAATAATATTTTGAATTAGCAAAATTTATCTATGAATATTCTGAAATATTTTGTAGTGAATTTCAATTTTTAGATTTTATTATATTTTATTTAAATTGTTTATTTTATTTTGTTTTATTATGATATGGCTATAAAATATTTTAATATTATAAAATAATTGTATATATTGTTAATAAATAATTGTTATATTGTTAATATATTGTTAATATGAATAACTTAATTTTAGTTATTTTATTGTATTTTTCTTCATTTTTATTATATTTATTTTATTTCAGTTTTACCAAGTAAATAAAATACAACTATAAAATACTACTATTGTAGTATTTAATAATATTTTGAATTAGCAACATTTATTTATAAATATTTTGAAATATTTTTGTAGTGAATTTGCTTATGTTTATATTTTATTATATTTTAATTAAAATTCTTAATTTTCTTTGTATTGAAATTGTGAATTATTTTTGTATAATTTTTTTTATGTGCTTTTGTAATTTTTTTTATTTAACTTTATTTTTTATTTGATTTTAATTTTATGTACTTTTTATTATATTTATTTCTTATTATTTCAGTTTTACTAAAACACTACTATAAATACTTCTATAAAATACTACTATTGTATTATTTAATAATGTTTTGAATTAGCTAAAATTTATCTATGAATATTTTGGAATATTGTTAAAGTGAATTTGCTTTTATTTATATTCATAAATTTAATTATATTTTAATTAAAATTATTTATTTTATTTGTATTAAAATGGCTAATTGTTTTAGGTTTTAGTTTTAATTATTTAAAAGTATTTTAGTTTTGTTTTAGTTAAATTAGCCATTTTGTTATGTGCGTTTGTCATTATTATATATTTTTTTTTTATTTAACATAAATTTTATTTCAATTTTAGCTTTTTTTTATTATTATTATTATTTAACTTATTTCAACTAGTTGCCAGGGCAAGTTTACATTTTTCATCTAATAGTTATTTTATTTAATTTCATTTCAGCTTTATTGTAATTAACAAAAGTTATTTTTGATAGTGTAGTTTTAGTTGACAATAACAACACAGTTATTTATGTGCTACTAATTCATTATTTTAAAGGTTTAACACCTCCATCATTTATCTTCTGTTCTCTACTTCATGCTAAAGCTAAATAACCACACAATTATGGCAAATGTTGAGCTAGAATGATGTAAAAATGGCATAAATGGATGCGTTTTTGAATTGAGAGTCATGTGTCCAAACAGGAAGCTTCACTTTTTATCAAACGTTTCCAAGTCATTGCTAAGTGGAATCATTTCTTTTCTCTTTTCCACAATGACCTTGTTTAATCTCGCCGCTCCAGGTTGTTCGTCTCTGCATTTCTTGGAATACTTCTTGGTTTTATTTCACCACTATCACAGTGCCACAGTTCTGCATTTTTCTGGTCAACTCAAATCAATGGAAATGCCTTTTTTTTTCTTCCCCCGTGAGGAGTTTTCTGTGTGACTGTTGTTGGATGTGGTCTGTCCTAGATAACTCGAGAAGGCCTTTGAAGCAATCTAGGCCAGAGCCGCAGCAGAGATTGGCTTTGACAGGGAAAAAAATTAAAGAGCTATTGAAACTAGTTCATGTCACACGGAGCTCACTTTATATAAAACCATTTGAAGCGGGCATGCCTTTGAGTTCCTCTGAAAAAATAACATCCACGCTAGTATTTAAAGAGACAGTTCACTCAAAACGGAGCATTCTGTCATTATTTACTCTGTCCAAACCCGTACGCTGCTTTTTTTTTTCCCATGAAACACAAACAGAACTTTAATTATGGCAATGTGAGATAGAGAAGTTAAACTTTTCTCAACTGTTGCATGCATAAATGCGTACTTTTGCAAATAGGCCTATACTCTCTCTCCCTTATGATGCTTTAAAATGGAGATATTGGAATAGATCTAGTGTTTTGTTAGACTTGTTGTTCAAAAAGGCCAAACTAGTTGAAGGAGTGTCATCGTATCTCTAATTATCTCTAATTATGTCATATTATTAACATTTTAAGTGTTAAAAATAACGCAGCTTATTCGTGTGCCGTCCAGTTCAGTGACTTATTGCGTTTTTTTCAAATGAATCAATTGAATCAATTTGCTGAATCATTCTGAAAAAACTTGCAGTGCAATGTGCTCTTTAATTTACAAATGAATCACTTGATTGATTTGGGTCTTTTAAGTGAATCAATTGAAATGATTGTTGAATCATTAAAAAAAAACGAAGTGGAATGTGGACTTGATTGTCCCATTTTTTTTACAATTAATTCAATGAGTTATCGAATCAGAATACAAATGTAAATGTCACTTGCTCATTAAATTCCAGGTTATGTTGTCTGATTCAAAATGAGTGGAGATTCATTACTGTGTACTTTAAAAAACAAACAAACAAAAAAAAAAACTTGTCGCTTGACTGTTAAGGTTCTTTTAAATGCATCAATTGAATCGATTGCCGAATCATTCTGAAAAGAAAAACAAACGTTCTTGAATCAATTGAATCGATTGCTGAATGATTCTGAAAAAAAAAAAAAATTGTGCTGCTGAGATCCCAAACGAATTGCTTGATTGTCCCCCTTTTTTTTTTTAATTCAGTGAATTACTAGCCAAGTCGGAATATTAATATATAATTTCTAAAATAATAATACATAAATAAAATATATAATAATATAATATGTTATAATAATAATATATAATAATAAATAAATATAGTAATATATTAATAATCAGAATATTAATATATAATATCTAAAGTAATAATATATAAATATAATATATAATAATATAAATAAAAATATATTGGAATGTGTTGAATTGCAGGTTATGATGTCTGACTCGAAATGAACCGAGATTGCATTACTGTGTACTTTTTAAAACTTGATCGATGTGGTTCTTTTAAATGCATCAACTGAATCAATTGCGAAAAGAATCATTTCGAATCATTATGAAAAGAAAAACAAACATTATTGCAGTGCATTGCTGTTTCAAATTTTCAATTGAATCGCTTGATTGATGTGATTCTTTTAAATGAATCAACTGAATTGATTCCTGAATCATTCAGAGAAATAAACTTGCAGTGCAGTGTTTGCAGTGCAATTACTGTCGTTCTTGTAAATTAATCAATTGAATCGATTCCTGAATCGAACACTAACTGAGGCAGTTCACTTTGGGGTGAATTAAGTGTTCATATTTTCGTTATATATCCATTTTGAAATGTAAATACTTCTGTCTTGTTATCTTTCCATATCAGGTGTCACTTGCAGTGAAGTAGGCTGACGTTTGGCTGTATCCAATAATATATGACCTACATATATGTATATATATATATATATATGTATATATATTACATATAAATATACTTCCTGACTGACAGGCAGAAAATGACTCAGAACAGAGGCGACGCTGTCATAAGCCATCATATTTTAATAAGGGTAAAACCTGAGGCTGGGCGGGTGAGGAGAGCCTGTTTCTCTATTTCCATTTTTAGCTCGCGCAGACGAGTTCACAGCGAGCGCGCGCACGCGGACTGACTCGTGTTGTGCGCCGCACAGACACTTTTCCCCCTTAGAAAAACGAAAATGTCTCAGGCACACATTTCCTTTGTCCCTCTTACTCCTTGCATGAACAGTATTTGGCAGGTACATTATAATATATAATAATAAAAGCTCTAGACTAAAGTGATACTAAATTGAATCTAGGCCAGAAATAGAATGAAGGTGCATTAAGGTCATGTCGCCATTACAAGTATTACAATTCAGCTGTTGAAACATGCAAGTCTTCTCAAACTCCTACGTACAAGGTGAAAATAATGACTTTTAATGAAAGTTAGCAATTGCATGTGGTAATGTATGAAAACAACCAAAATAGTGGCATCAACAGTGATTTGCTGAGTAATTCTGTTGACTGCTCATTAAAAAAAAAAAACAATCATATGCTGCTGTGCTGTTCATTTTACAAATGAATTGCTTTATTGACGCGGATATATTAAAAGAATCAATTGAATCAGTTGCTGAACCATTCTGAAATAAAAAAACAAACAAACTTGTAGTTCAATGAGCTGTTCAGTTCACAAATGAATCGCTTGATTGACGCATTTTTTAATGAATCAAATTGAATCGGTTGCCGAATCATTATTTCTGGGGGAAACAAAACATTTCCAGTGCTATCCAAATTTACCAAAGAATCGCTTGATTAATATGGTTCTTTTAAAGGAAGCAGGTGAATCCATTATTCTGAGAAAAACTTGCAGTGTAATGTGGTGTTAAGTACACAAGAGAATCACTTGATTGGTACGTTTATATGAATCAATTTAATCTATTAAAAAACAAACAAACAAACATGCAGTACAATTCTTACTGTTCAAATTTACCAACGAATTGCTTGATTGATGCGGTTCTTTTTAATGAATCAGTTGCTGAATCATTTAATCATTCATGGTGCAACATGCAGTTCAAAAAAACAAACAAACAAGCTTGCAGCGCAATGTATTTTGTGGATCTACTACTCAATTGACACGTTTTTTTAAAAAGAATTCACAAAATGAATTGCTTGATTGACGCATTTTTAATGAATGAATTTGAATCGGTTTCCGAATCATTTTGCGGGAAAAACATTTCCAGTGCAGTGTGCTTTCCAAATTTACCAGTGATTCGCTTGATACAGTTCTTTTAAAGGAATCAATTGCCAACTTTTTGGGGGGAAAACTTGCAGTGCGATGCAGTGTTCAATACACAAACGAATCGCCTAATTTGTGCATTTTTATGAATCATTTTAATCGATTGTCAAATCCTTGGCATCTAATTTACGAATCTACCGCTCGATTGACATGATTCTTTTTAATGAATCAATTAAATCGATTGATGCAATGTGCTGTTCAATTCACAAACGAAACACGTGATTGCTGTGGTTCTTGTAAATGAATCAGTTGAATCGGTTGCTGAACCAGTTTCAGTGCAATGTGCTGTTCAATTAAAAAAATGAATCGCTTAATTGACACATTTTTTTAATGAATCAATCTGAATTGGTTTCCGACTCATTCTGATGGGAAATACATTTCCAGTGCATTGTGCTTTCCAAATTTACCAATGAATTGCTTGATTGAGATTCTTTTAAAAGAATCAACTGAATCAATTGCTGGCTTATTTGGGGAAAACTTGCAGTGCAATGCGGTGTTCAATACACAAACTAATTGATTGATTTGTATGTATGAATCGGTTTGATCGACTGCCGAAAATTTAACAATGAATCGCTCAACGCAGTTCTTTTTAATGAATCAGTTCAAATTGCTGAATCGATTGTCGAATCGAATTTGAATCACTGACTGAAGCAATTCACTTTATGCATGGCTTTACTTTGTGTCATAAATATAAAAGTAATGTTCACTCGTTCACTAAAATGTAGGTTGACATCTGAATCAAAATAAGGTTCATTATTGTATTTAGTAATGTTAAAAATCCTAATTTGTAAGATTAATTAAATCATATAGCATAACATAATTATGTTAGCGTTCATTATTTTGTAAAATACCGATTCAAACATTATTGCTAACATAAAAACAGACAAATCTAGCATGAATGACTGTACTGTGCACAGTATGCATACTGCAGAAATTTCCGAATTTACCAACGAATCAATTGATTGATGTGGTTCTTTTAAAGGAAGCAACTGAATCGATTACCGACTTATTCAGGGAATCGATTGCAATGCACTGTTCAATAGACAAACAAATCGCTTGATTTGTGCATTTTTATGAATCATTTTAATCGATTGCCAAATCCTCCTCAAAGAAAAAACAAACAAACTTGCAGCGCAACGTACTTTGTGAATCTACCGCTCGATTCATCCGGTTCTTTTTAGTGAATCAATTAAATGGATTGCTGAATCATTCAAACATATTGATGCAATGTGCTGTTCAATTCACAAACGAATCACTTGATTGCCATATCGTTCTAGTAAATGAATCAATTGCCGTATGAAATTTGAATCACTCACTGAGGCAGTTCACTTTGCGCTTGACTTCACTTCAATCAGTCTCATACTGATTGGTTATTCGTATGACAACGTACAGCATAACATAATTATGTTAGCTTTTATTATTTGTAAAATACTGATACAAATATTATTGCTAACATTAAATAGATTTGCTTTGCATTGCTGCAACACCAAATCTAGCACAAATGACTACTGTGCACAGTATGCATACTGCAGAAATGGTACGAGTAGTCTAGTAGTATGCTGTTCCAAACACAGCCAGTGAATCACATGGTAATGAAGGTAAACACTAAGTACGCAGCAGTAGCAGCAGCACTGTAAGCCTGGCCTTGGTTTCCTGGAATTGTTATTGTGCTAAAGCCGCATCAGCAGTCAGGCAGTCAGTCGGTGTCTCTCGCTCTCTCTCTCTCTCTTCAGGGGTTTACCCACCCCTCCCCGACCGTCTGCACACTGCAGGCTTTTCACGGTCGCATGGGTGTCCTCTCCGTCTCTCTCTCTTTCATTCGAGTCACGAACGCCCTCCTCCTCTTCCCCTCCACCCCTCTGTGCACTGTCAGGTCACCCGCTTGTTTGTTCAGATGGAAATGGAGAGGAAATGAAACGAATGCTCTGAGCCGGGCTTAACCCTTCGCTAGGATGAGCCGTCTGCCCGACTAAATAGCCCACATCTGATAATATAACACATCCCCCCTCTGTGTGCACTGCTTTGTCAACATGAAATGCAATCGACCTTGTTTACTTTCTTAAAACATGTTTCTGGTCTTATTGTGAACTGAAAAATAGTTTGTCCTCATAATCTCTCATCGAAATAACAACGCAATCATCTGCTCTGCAGCTACTTTCCATTTCAGCTGACATCACTGAGATGGCACGGCTTGGGAAATAGTCAAGCTTGTTTGAACCAGGGGTCAAGGATTAGCTGGTTAGCATGGTCCAGTTAGCCCCTGCTGGTAGATGCTCAAACTGCACCTTATGTGGGCAAAAAGCATATTTCTCCACATATAATTTGCAGATATTTCATATTATATGATAAGAGTTTTAGTGACTAATGTTTAAGGACACTTTAAGTTAATATTTACACTACCAGTCAAAACTAAGATTTTTCATGTATCTTTAAAGAAGTCTCCTCTGCTCACTAAGCCTGCATTTACAGACATGAATATATTGTAAAATGTAATTTATTCCTGTGATTTTAAAGCTGAATTTATAGCATAATTTCTCCAGTCACATAATCCTTCAGAACTCATTATAATATGCTGATTTGCTGCTCAAAAAACATTTATTGTTATTACTATTATGCTGAAAAAAAAAAAACTGAGTAGAATTGTTTCAGGTTTCTTTGGTGAATAAACGATTTTGAAGAACAGCATTTATCTGACATAGAAATCTTTGCAACATTATAAATGTCTTTATCATCACTTTTGATCAATTTAAAGCATCCTTGCTAAATAAAAGTATTAATTTCTATAATTTCTTTCCAAAAAAAAAAGATAAATAAAAATACTGACTCCAAGCTTTTGAATGGTATAGTGTATAATGTTACAAAAGCTTTTTTTTTCCGATAAATGCAGATCTTCGGATCTTTCTGTTTATAAACGAATACTTTAAAAAAAATAATGTTATTTATAATTTTATATTTACATTTATAATATTATATAATAATGTTTTTGAGCAGCAAATCAGCATATAAGAATGATTTCTGAAGCATCGTGTGACTGGAGTAATGATGCTAAAAATTCAACATTGAAATCACAGGAATAAATTACATTTTATAACACATTCTAATAGAAAACAATTATATTAAATAGTAAAAATATTTCAAAATTTTACAGTTTTTGCTGTACTTTGAAACAAATAAATACAGGCTTAGTGAGAAGAAGAGACTTCTCTTCTGAACATTAAAAATCTTACTGTTGAAATACTTTTGACTGGTAGTGCATTTATTTAAATTATTATTTATTTATTCATTGATTCATGTATATATGAATGTATTTATCTATTCCTTTATTCATTAATTAATGTAATTATTTATTTAATCATTCACGTATGTATATACATTTATATCTGTCACTCAGATTTACATCAGATAGAATTAAACTAGAATATAAACTTTTGTTTTGCACCGACAGATTATTTTGCTTCGTAAGGACGCATTATTTAGGAAAAAATACTATTTGCCTTATTCGATTTGTCTTTGAAACACAGTTTGTCTTTGAAAACCACCTTAAACGGGCTTTGAACAGAACTCTAAGCTAAGCAAATGTCAGAGTAATATGAAGCACCTGGGTCCATGATTGTGGTTTAAGCTTTTCTGTTTTATTCTGTATTTTTTTCAGGGCTGCGTAAACATGACACGTTCTAGAACAAGATTAGAAACGTTTGAAGATTTGAGTGTTCTGACATGTATTTGGTTGGTTTAGCATTGGTAAGTCTGATTTGCATTGGCATTTAACTTATATAAAGCCTTTGTTTATTATTTAACATCCATGGATCCATTGCACAGATGGTTCCAAAAAAGGAATTCTAAAATGTTCTATACACTTAGAAAAAACAGGGTTCTTTTGGAATCTTATTTTTTAAAAGTATATTGTAAAATAAGATTCAGTCCTGGTGAGAAACATCCATGCTTGACTCTCGTCGGTATGTGAATGTGAGAAGGTTGTGTTGTGTTTGGATTTCCTTGCAGGGCCACTGATCCACTCTAACTCCAGCTTATTTGTGTGGCTCTCAGAGCGAAGCTCTTGCGTGTCTCCCTTACATGGTCTGGCAAACATTGCCCTCGTTTTACTCTCATGCTTTCCAAGCCAGAGACATCCAAATGACCTTATATAATCTGAACTCATTTTGGGAAGTGACTGCACGGTCAGCTAGAGAAGAACACAAATACGTGTTGACCGGAATATCGACTATTTACAATATAACAGCATAGTTAAATTCATCCGGAATGAGTTTACTCTGTGACGATGACTGACTCACTTTTTCGGATAAGTAAGTGAACGTGGTTCATGAATACGTGAGCAGAGAGTGAGTGTGTTTGTTCCACACATGGACTGAACTTCTACAGTTTTTTGAACGTAAACAAGAGCAGGAGGGTGTGTGGATTATGATGACACAATCTGCACAGAATCTGCCTCTTACACAAGAAGGTGGCAATGATGAGCCACTATCAGAGGTCAAGCAAAGGTCACTGATTCACACAATAATGACACACTCTGTTACATCAGCAGCTGCTTTAGAGCTTATATGCATTTTTTTGAACTTGAAATGTAGATCAAATAGTAGTGCAACTCAAGGTCATGAATCTGATTCACATGCAGGGAGTGCATGAACTGATTATATAATTTTTTACATTCACTGCAATATAAGTCACTTTGGATAAGGAAAAGCATAAATGTAAATGTAATAAATTTGAAGTTAACTTAAACCATACGAAATATGTTACCTGAAATATAATAGAATCTCTACTATCTTCAGACATGCATTAGATAGAAATATATGTTGCAATGCTTTTAAATAATACAATTTATTTTGTAAGGGCACTGGGACATAACAGCTGACAACAGACATTTAATTGTTTGATAAAAGTTATTGCTAGGGATAATTTTTAGTTTTTCAACTTTGAGTAAAGAAAAGAGAGGTTTAGGGTCAGATTTTTATGTAACGTGAAATTTAGCTAGCAGGAAACACATATGAATTCTATTATATTTTCCTGTAGTCAAATAGTCCAAAGCATCTTTATAATAGAAAAGTCATTCAATTATTCAATGCGCGAAGTGATTCGCGAACCCGCTCGAACTTCCAATCTAACTTATTAAAACTAACTTATAAAAGATTCATAAACCCGCTCTGAATCTAAATCACATGATTCGCGGTCCGTGCTCCAGTCCCGATCTGAATCAAATGAATCGCGATACCGGTTTAAGTCAAATAATATCAATAATATTTAGGGCAGATAGGGTGGATGGTATGCACATTGTGACGCGGTTCGGGACTTCGGAGCGCGGATCCCGAATCATTCAACTCGCGAAGTGATTCGCGAACCCGCTCGAACTTTCGATCTGAATCAAAAGATTCATGAACCCGCTCCGAAGTTCGAATCTAAATAAAATGATTCGCAGTCCGCGTCTAGTCCCGATCTAAATCAAATGATTCACATTCCGCGCTCTATCTGATTCGCGAACCATGATTTCAGATCGAGCCTGAACCCCAATGTGCATACTATCCATCCTTTTTCTTTTGAAGTTCGGATCTAATGATTCGCGATCCGTGCTCCAGTCCCGATCTGAATCAAATGATTCGCGAA
>JAHKKF010537681.1:4723-24208 GCA_019740295.1 Labeo calbasu
GTATTTTTGACATGGAAGCTACTGTATCATGGTATTACCATGGTAATATCATGGTATATCAGACATGTATCATAGTACCATTATGGTATACTGTATCATGGTACTACAATTTTATTTTTGACATGTACCATAGTAGTATCTTGGTATTTTAGACATGTATCATGGTATTTTGAATATGTACTGTGATATTATCATGAAAATTTGGACATGTTATGTACCATGGTACTATCAAGCTATTTTTAGACGTGTACCATAATATTATTGGGATATTTTGAACACATACCCTAATACTAGCATGGTATTTTGGACATGTTGTGTACACTGGTATTATCATGTTTTTAGTTTGCTACTTTAGTAATCCCACAAGGGGCATTTACAGTATCATGGCATTTTGGACACATAGCTTGACATTACTGAGCTATTTTGGACATCCCTTAGGAAAATTAACCATGGTTTCACCACAAATAAAACCAAAAAACCATGGTTACTATAGTTAAACGTTGGTAACCAAAAATTAACCATGGTTTCGCTACACCAACCAGTTTAACCATGGTATCTGTGGTTATACAAATGGTAATCAATACAAAAAAAACATGGTTACTATACTTTTACTATAATAAAACCATGGTTAATTTTAATTATGTCGCTGATATTATTCCCGATCTGAATCAAAATATTTACGAACCCGCCTTGAAGTTCGGACCTTTAATTCGCGAAATGATTCGCAAACTCACTCTTAAGTTCCTATCTAAATCAGATGATTCGGACGATCTGAATCAAATGATTCGCGATACACGATTTGAAGTCTCGATCTGAATCAAATGATTCGCGATCCACTTCGAGACAGTGAATCATTTTGCAACGCAAACGATAAAAAGGAAAAGACACAGCTCCTTTGTTTTGATCTGGTTATTGCTAGTGAATCGCTTGAACTGAATTGAAGTCACAAGTTTGAATTAATCGGGGCGGTTCCAGCCTAAATGACTCAATTGATTCGGTTTATCTGACGTCTTCAGCCATGTTTACACGATACTGTTTTGACATTAACTGAAATAAGCGTAAAAAGTATGATGTTTACAAATAAAATATCAACATTTCCATTGTGAATATAATATCCAACACAAATCTACAAACATATCCAGGTGAGGTAATCAGTTTACTGCTAAGTAGTGAAAACACTCCATTATGACGAGCTGCATCTCAAAATACATGCAGATGGAAACATTGTGCATTGTGATCGACTTTATAGTTAATTTCACTATATTTTAAATAGTTTGACCATTGCAGTTGTTGGTGACAGTTCAACAGAAAAAAAGCTGAAAGCATTCAGTCACCTCATACCATTTTTAACAAATCAAATTCAAGGATTTAAACCACTTTAAGCACCTTGTACGAACACTGCTTATGCTATCATGATATTTTGGACATGCACTGTACCATGGTACTATCGTGGTATTTTTAGACATGTCCCTGATATTATTAGGATATGCTGAACATGCACCATTGTACTATTATTATATTTTGGACATGTACTGTGATATTATTGGGATATATTGGACATGTACCCTTATACTAGCATGATATGTTGGACATTTAGTATGCCATGGTACTATCATGGTATGTATGTCCCATAGTATTGTGGATGTGGACTCTGATATTATTGGGATATTTTGCACATTTGAGAACTATGGCATTCTTGGAAATACCATGGATTACCACATAAAAACCATGGTACATGGTACTTTTTTTGCAGCGAAGATGTTTCTTTGGTGAAATTGGAGTACAATCAAATTTATTGTTTCTTTAGTTGTTGCTTATCATGGTATTGACATTGTACTTTAAAGAATACCATGATACTCATGGTACATTTCCAATTAGTGAACATGAAGGATCTCCTTCATCAGACCTCAGCTGTCCTTCTGTTCCGTACACGTCTTAACCTTTCTCTCTCTTTCAGTCCTTAGGTCTGAGAACCACAGGAGCCAAGAAATCCATGGAGAACGTCCAGCTAGAGAGAGATTGAGAAACACATAAAGAACATTTAACTTAAAAGAAAATGAGACAGTCAGAAAAAATTGATCCAGTGAGCAAGGGAGATAACGAAACAGATCTTCATGTTTTCTCCTACTGTATAAAGACAACCGACTTCTTTTTGTACCATTTTTTTCTTTATTCATGCCCCCCTCTCTCTCTTTTCAGCAGACAGCCTGACTCACTCCATAAAATCACTGAGGGCTCTGGGGTTTTGGAAGCTGGAAAATATTCTCTTGCTTTTTTTCCATTATTAAGCGACTCCTAAAACCCCAGGATCAACAGTGAGGGAAAAGGGGGAAGCATATGGAAAGGCAATGAGATAGTGGAGAAATGAGGGGGTAAACGGCTGTAGCGCTTTGGTTGATGTGTCAACGTCCGGATATGTTCTGATTTACTGCCAAACATTATGTTACAGTCCAGCTTTGCTGAATTGCTTCATTTAGCTAGTTGTCTGTAGGTTAGTGTGTTTAGCTTAGCAGTAATGGATGACAGCAATAGAGAGGTGATTCTTTTTCCAGAGAACTTCTTCTGTAAACACTAACAAGCACACACACACGACCTCTCAGAAATCACCCGTGAATGTCAAAGGGGGGCTGCTGATGTGGAACCCTGAGTAGGGATGTTTTCCTGTTGAGTCATTCCAGACAGAAGGATAATGCCCTGGGACACAGACTTCCAGCCTCCCCTTACCAGCCTCTTCCCCCTCAAGTTTAATCTTCTTGCTTCTTTCTAGTTTGTGATGTGCAAAAAGGAAGAACATCATTATGGAGATGTTGTTTGGTTTTTGGCCTGTTCAGAACAAAATTATCAAAGAATATATATAGAAATGAACTTAAAAAAATAGCTCAAGATCTGTAGATTCTAAAAACCACATGAATTCACCTGAAAGTTTTAGAACGAACAGCGAACAGTTTGAATGTTTTAGAATTCAAACATTCCGTCTAAAAGTTCTACATTAGACAGCAATAAGTCTGCAACTCTAGATCTCAACTTCATCTCACTTAAACATTAAAAACTGGCAGTAAACCATGTTTCTATTCTAAATTTTGCAGTGCTTAATATAAATATTGTTGATGAACTGCTTGTGATGTACAATAAAGAATGGTTAAAATAATTCAGTTTAAATTGCATATAAATATGAATGTTCTAAACTCATACACAGACATCTGGAAGTTGTACAACTGAACACAAAAAATAAACAATATCTATAATCTGTCAACTACATAACCCACATTAATGTCTTATCATGCGAATGGTCTAGACCTTAAACACAGCCATCTGCAAGTTTCAGATTTGACTGCAAGAACCATGCAGGCTTTTAAACACAACTTCCTTCTCACAACACACGTTGTGAATCTTCTAGAGCTGTGCAAATGTTCTGCAACTCTAACCCAACGAAGTTCTAAGATTATTAGCAAGTGAGCGATCTAGAACACACATCTATTCTTCTGAATGTTTTAAAACCAAAGGTGAACCATGTGAATGTTCTTGACCCAATTTCTTTCTACATCACAAATCTATTATGTGAAAGCTCTAGACCTCACAAAATCATCTGTGTTCAAGAATTGAAAGCAAGCCTTAAAACCCACATATATCTTCATAAAGGTTTTAGAAACTATATCAAAATGTGTCAAGTGTTCCAGTAATCACATAAATTCATCTTTAAGTTCTAGAACTGTGACACATGTAAGCTCTAGAACCTACATATATTACCTTCTAAAAGTTTTAGAACTCACCAGGAATGGTCTGGAATAAAGTTCTAGACTCAAGTTCTAAATTCAAACAAAGTTATATTAAAGTTCTAAAACTGAAAGCAAGATATGAGAGCAAATCACTTGTATGCAAGAACTGAAACCCAAATATATCGGACAAAACCTTTTTAAAACCAACGATAAACCATGTGAATCTTCTAGAACTGACAGCGAGTGTTTAACCACACTAGAACCCACATTTATCTCCTGTAAAGCTGTAGAACTAAAAGTGAACCGTGTGAATGTTCTATAACTTAAAAATGAACTCAAAACTCCACATTAGACAAGAATAAGTGTGCAAGGAACCCACATATGATGCACTAAAGGATTTAGAACTGACAATGAACCATGTGAACCTTGTAAACTGATAGCGCGTGTACAGCTTTACTGACAGTGATACGTTAATTCTAGAACTCAAAAATCAACTCAAAGTTTCATTTTTTAAGTATTCAAAAACTGAAACCTACATATATCCAACAAACCATTTCAGAACCAGCAATGAACATTGAGAATCCTGTTGAACTGATAACGATTGTATAATCGATAGAACCCACCTTTATGTACCTAAAATTTGTAGAACTAACAGTGAATGACATGAATGTTCCAGAACTCAAAAATCAACAGCAATTAATGTGTAAGTACTGAAACCTACATACATCCCCCTGAAAATGTTTGAACTGACAATAAACCATTTGAATCTTCTAGAAATGATAGTGAGTGTAAATCCCTCTGAAAGTTGTAGAAGTGACAGCGAACCATGTGAATGTTCTAGAACTCAAAAATCAACAGCAAATAAGTGTGTACGAAAGGGATCCAACATAAATTCCACTGAAAGTTTTAGAACCAGCAGTGAACAATGTGAATCTTCTAGAACTGATAGCGAGTGTATAACCCCTATATCCACATTTATTTCCCTGAAAGTTGTAGAACTAACAGTGAATCATGTGAATGTTCTAGAACTCAAAAATCAACAGCAATGAGTATGTAAGAACTGGATCCCGCATAAATCCCACTGACAGTTTCAGAACCAGCAGTGAACAATGTGAATCTTCTTGAACAGATAGTGACTGTATAGCCTTAGAACCCACATTTATCCCCATGAAAGTTGTAGAACTGACAGTGAACCACGTGAATGTTCTAGAACTCAAAAATCAACTCAGAGTTCACTTTGGAAGTATGCAAGCGCTGAAACCCACATACATCTGACAGACAGTTTTACAACCGACAATGAACCATGTAAATCTTCTAGAACTGATAGCAAGTGTACAACACCAAGAACCCACATTTATCTCCCTGAAAATTGAAGAACTATCAGTGAATTATGTGAACATTCTAGAACTCAAAAATCGGCAGCAAACTGGATCCCACATAAATCCCACTGACAGTTTTAGAACCAGCAATAAACCATGTGAATCTTCCAGAATCTCTCTGAAAGTTGTAAAGTAACAGTGAACCTTGTGAATGTTCTAGAATTCAGAAATCAACACAAACATTCACTTTTGAAGTATTCAAAAACTGAAACACACATATATGTGACAATCCGTTTTAGATCCAATGATGAACCAGTGAACCGTGTGAATGTCCTAGAACTCTAAAATCAACAGCAAAAAAGTCTGTAAGAACGGGATCCCACATAAATTCCACTGAAAATTTTAAAACCAGCAGTGAACCATGTAAATCTTCTAGAACTGATAGCAAGTGTACAACCCCAAGAACCCACATTTATCTCCCTGAAAGTTGAAGAACTGTCAGTAAAGTATGTGAACGTTCTAGAACTCAAAAATCAACAGCAATGAGTGTGTAAAAACTGGATCCCACATAAATCCCACTGACAGTTTCAGAACCAGCAGTGAACAATGTGAATCTTCTTGGACTGTATAGCCGTAGAACCCACATTTATCCTCATAAAAGTTGTAAAACTGACAGTGAACCATGTGAATGTTCAAAAACTCAAAAATTAACTTAAAGCTCACTTTAAAAGTATGCAAGCGCTGAAACCCACATAGATCTGACAGACAGTTTACACCTGGCAATGAACCATGTGAATCTTCTAGAACTGATAGCAAGTGTACAGCCCCAAGAACCCACATTTATCTCCCTGAAAGTTGAAGAACTGTCAGTGAATTATGTGAATGTTCTAGAACTCAAAATCCACAGCAAACTGGACCCCACATAAATCCCACTGAGTTTTAGAACCAGCAGTGAACCATGTGATTCTTCCAGAACTGACAGCAAATGTGTAAAACCCCCAGAACCCACGTTTATCTCCCTGAAAGTTGTAGAAGTAACAGGGAACCTTTTGAATGTTCTAGAATTCAGAAATCAACACAAAGATTCACTTTTGAAGTATTCAAGAACTGAAACCCACATATATTTGACAAATCGTGTAAGATCTGATGATGAACCATTGAACAATGTGAATGTTCTAGAACTCAAAAATCAACTCAAAATTCCACATTAGACAGGAATAAGTGTGCAAGAACTGTAACCCACATGTATCCCACTGAAAGCAATGTGAATCTTCTAGAAATTACATTGAGTGTATAACCCTCTGAAAGTTGTTGAATTGACAGTGAACTATGTCAGTGCTCTAGAACTCGCAGCCAACCACCTGAAAAGTGCAGAACACACAGCCAGCAGGCTGAATGTGGAGCAGTGAGCTAAAGACACGGGGAATCCCTGCTTGGAGCTCTTCAACCGGGCACGTGGGCACCGCTCTGCCCCTTAGAGACGACATCACAGAGCTCCCCTGGAGCGAGAAACAGGCAGAATCAGACAGAACAGAGAGTGGGTGAGATCTGGAATGGTGGCTGGATTGGTCACAGAACAAGAATGTGGAAAAAATGACAAATAAGCAACCCACCCCCCATCAGCCATTTCTGCTTCTTTCACTCCCTCTTTCTCTCTCTCCCTTCTTTTTTTCCCTCTCCCCTCTTTAACGTGTTGACCAGCTGTGGTACATTCTTTCCACCTTATCCCGTGGGTCAAGCAAATCATTTCACCATCTCTCTTCCAGACTACAGAAGGAGTGAGTGTACATTCACGTTGCCTTTGAGGGGGAAAAAATAACAATGAACATTGAATGAGTTAGTTTATCCAGAAACGTGCAGATTTGGAAAGAGCAGAGGACAGATAAAGACAGAAAAAAAGAGAGAACGCAGCTGTTATTGTCAACTGAGCTGTCTACACCACAACATTGCATGCTAGCAGTGCAGACAAATTCGTTGCTTATGGCTGCGGTGACTAATTTCATTCTCTAGTTTTTCCCATGTCCTTGGAACACAAAACAAAGATCAAAAGATGAAAGAGTTTGTTGGCCTACTCCAAATATGTAATCATCTATGGGAGTGGATAATGTCTGTTTTATGAGTAACACTTTGTAAAGACTCAAAAGCATCCAAATATGAATCATAAATTCAAATCTTTTAAAAAAAAAAAGTCTTTCCAGATTTCTTTACAGATTTGGATTACATTTATGCATGATGTGCTTTTGCAAATGTTCTTTTTTAAAACTTGTACTCAAATGCATTGTGGGAAACTCAGCAAAAGAGAGAAAGGCAAACCCAGATGCTGCCTGTGTGGTAATGATTTCATTTGCAGAGCTTGTCACATGACCGAGGAGTTTGAGGACAATCTGCCCACTAGTGGCTCCGAGAAACACTGCATGCAGATGCTCTCCTGGTCCCCATACGAACCCTTTTACTCACAGTTACCGAGAAACATAATGCACCGCTATAGGAAATGAGAAACACACCAACTTGGCTTTTTTTTTTTTTAATGTGACAAATTCACAACAACACCAAGGTACTGCAGTACTTCTGAATGCATGTGAATTTGCCACATTTGGTAAAAGATAACAACTTTGCTCAGAAGAAATCTACAATAAGACAAACAGATAAATACAGAATGACTGACAAAACTATGTCACCTGAATTTGAAACTCTGTTTATAAAATCAGGGGAGATACGGTTGGTTTCCTAAACTGGATGTCCTTATGAGTTAATGGTTTCCAAATGGCTGCAGGAGAGGTGTTTGTGCATGTCTGTGGAGGTGAGATGAAAAAAAAAGTGTGGAAACAGGATTTCCTCCAGCCAGCTGTCAGAATTTACACCCACCCACCAACTCCGAGACACTCCAGAACCGAGTTTTAGTTCTGAAATCGTCATCGGATCAGTCAGCCTGTATTCTAAGAAACAGAATCAGCCGTGAGAATTTAGAGGAGGCATCTTTGCTTCCCGTCACGGGTCGATATTCGTCCTCCCTCCTCAGACTAAATCACGGTGCCTGTTTTTCTCAGAACGTGTAATAGTTCTGTCCATTAGCCACATTAGATACAATTATTTATATATTTTTTTAACTATGCAACTAACATTAAAAGCATGCAATCAAAAACAGCTTGTTTTGTCACTGTAAAAAAAAATAAAAAGAGAAATAAGGCATGGCAACATATGTTTTTTAGTTACTAAGCTATATGACATTTTACTTGATTTTTTAAAATCGGTTTAATATAATTTATATGAAAAAATGTAAGCTCTACTTAAGTTGAAATAGATTCCCAATACTAATTCTAATTCTTTAATAAACTTTCAATATAACTTGGCAAAAAAGACATAAACATGCAGATACAACCACATTTTTGTGGCTATGTAAACATTAGAAAATGCATAAAATACAAAATACATAAAATACAAGAACAAGAAATATTAATTTTAAATCAAAATTATTTAAGACAGAAGAGAAAGAAGAGAAATATGATCTGATCTAAAGAGAATTCTCAGGAAATCTGACCGCAGAATTCTGCGATCAGAATTAATTATTCCACAGCCTGTGTAATATGTAGAATTAAAACCATTTAGTATTTAATATCTTATACTTTTGACTTTCTTTGGAGGTTTGGTAATTCAAACCCTGGTTGTGTCCAGCAGCCCACCTCCACTTCTCTCTCATTTCCTATTCTTTCCTCCTCCTTTCCCTATCCGTGCTGTTGGTGCAGATATGCCAGGATCGTTTGTACTCTTCCCTCACGTTCTTGCTGTTCTCTCTCTCTTTCTCTCTCTCTCTCGTTCTGAAACTTGAGCATTTCCAGATGTGCGCTGGAACAGAGGGGTGGTGATGTCATCATGGGCTCTGCTTCCTGCACTGTCTCTGCATCCAAAAATCAGACAAACACACACGCATACACAAAAGCCAAAGAGGAAGATATAAAGGGGGGAACATTTGCCTTGGATGTAGAGAAGGGGAGGAAACAAAAAGAGAAAGACTGATAGATGGTTTTGAAAAGCAGTTTAAGGGTGTGAAGACACGTTCTCTCCCACACTACAGCTTCAAATACAGCACCACTGCTATAACAGCACCTCAAACAGACTATAAATAAAGTGAACAGCTCTTGTAGATTTTAGGGGTTTGTTGCCATTGGCCCTTTTTTTTGACCTTCCAGTCAGTCACTCTTAAAAATAAAAGTTCTACACTGTTTCTCAAATTTAGACTTAACTACATAGCAACTCAGAAACCTCAGCATCTGCACAGCAACACCCTAGCAACTGCCTTGTACTGCGTTAACATCTCAACCTCAGTAGCAGTGTAAAAAACACACTAACATCTCAGCATAGTAACACCTGCAGTCAGAAATTGCATAGCAACACAGTGGAAACTTCAAAGCGACACACTAACAACTCAGCAACTACACAGTAACACCCTAGCCACTCTATAGCGACACATTAACAACTCAGAACACCTCAAAAACTGCATAGCAACACCCTAGCAACTGCACAGCAACACACATACAACGTAAAATACATCAGCAACTGCATAGTAACACCCTAGCAACTGCAGAACATACTAACAACTCAGAACACCTCAAAAACTGCATAGCAACACCCTAGCAACTGTACAGCAACACACATACAACGTAAAATACATCAGCAACTGCATAGTAACACCCTAGCAACTGCAGAACAACATACTAACAACTCAGAACACCTTAAAATCTGCACAGCAACACCCCAGTAACTGCACATCAACACACAAACAACTTAGAATACATCAGCAACTGCATAGTAAAACCCTAGGAAATGCAGAACAACATACTAACAACTCAGAAGACCTCAAAAACTGCATAGCAACACCCCAGCAACTGCACATTAATACACAAACTTGTTATGCAGTTGCTGATGTATTCTAACACCCTAGCCACTCTATAGCGACACATTAACAACTCAGAACACCTCAAAAAATGCATAGCAACACCCTAGCAACTGCACAACAACACACTAATAACTCGGAACACCTCAGCAACTGCATAGTAACACCCTAGCAACTGCAGAACAATACACTAAACAACTCAGAACACCTCAAAAAACTGCAGAACAACTCTACAAACTCAGAACACCTCAGCAACTGCATAGCAATACTCTAGCAACTGCAGAACAACATACTAACAACTCAGAACACCTCAAAAAACTGCATAGCAACACTCTATCAACTGCAGAACAACACACTAATAACTCGGAACACCTCAGCAACTGCATAGTAACACCCTAGCAACTGCAGAACACCACACTAAGAACTCAAAAAAAAAAAAATGCATAGATCTAACTGAAAGTATAGTAACACTCAGAAAACCTATGAAGAGGAACTTTATAGCATTATGCTGTTCTTTTTTTTTTTGGACATGTAAGCACCACTCACTTTTTCGTCAGACAATGTAAAAATGTAGTTTTCAGGAGTGTATTAGTAATAGACTGAATGTTGAACATGAAAAACACATGTTTAATGTCTCTCTTTCTCTGTCTTTCTCATGCAGACACATTCTCTCTCTCATTCACTTCAAACTCCCAACTGCACCTGGACATCCCAAAGGCATTGAGTTGCCTCAGTCCAGATGTGTGTGGAGTCATATGGGTCAGCAGCATTTATAGGCAGAGCTGATGGGGATTCTGTAGAGAAAGGGCCATGTTTGGATCGTCACTCAGCAACACCACTGTAAATAAATGTGTGAGTGAAGGATGCACAATGAAAAGCATGCAGAGTGCAAACACACATGTACAACTTCAGACGCACATCTTTTTGTGATTTTCACTGTATTACAGGTCAGTACGCTAAATGATTTTAACAAAGTACTACTTTTAAAATAATTGTGTAAATAGGTCAAATTAATTAATGAATAAAATTAAAATTAAAAACACAGACTGTTTAAAAAAAAAAAAAAAAAATTAAATAGTCTTTTGGGTCTCTTTTGATGAAGTCATTTCTTTCAGTTTATTAATCGCAATTATGTATGATGTTATCCAGCTCTGTCATGCTTGAAACAAGTGTCTTTTTAAATGCGATGTTAAAGCAAATGTTATTTCAAGGGAAAATCAGAACATCTGAAGTCAGTTTTTCAAGAGAAATAACTGGACCATCATACAGAAAAACCTCATACTGTATTTATTACAGCAGATGGAGTGAAGATTGACGGCTCAGCAGAAAAGCAGCCCATCACTCTGATCCGGGAGTCTGAACCAGCGGCCAACACCAATATTCACCAAACACTTTCCAGAAAATTGCCATGTTTGAACCTCTTTTTTTCTTTCTCTCTCTCTCTCTCCTACATATACTGCCCATCCTCAATGACGACTCCGAACGATTACTCAATATTTCTGCACTGGCAGCCTTCACCGCATTTGAAAATACTTTGCGAGTGAGCAGGGGGCATTTATTTCTATTGGGCAACAAAAATGCATTGAGACTACACCCTCAATGACCTTCTAAGGAGGTTTTGCCTGATTTAGCATCAATATGGCCTTAGATCCCCTGTATTCATGCGGTTCTGCCTTAAAAGTCAGTGAGAGCTGGATATCTATCAAAAGTTGAGAGGTTTTCTTTCAGGCCCCTGCGGCCTGATGAAATCTCACATGTGCCTTCAAATATACAAACAGTACACAAGAGCCTTATAACCAATACATGAATCACTCTTCAACTGATCTCATTAGTGAAGTCAAGCATTACAGTAGTACTTCTCTTACTGAGGGTTAGTGAGCTGAACAAACCTCTAAGTATTAAACTTTGGCCTGTAGCACTGCATTGTTTGTGCTTCAGACATAAATTATTTCTTAAATCATTTGACTTACTTTTATTACTTTTCTGAACTTATTTCATAGCTGGAAGTCGAAAAAAGAGGGAAAGTAGTTAGCAACAATCCAGAAAACCCAGCAACCGTATAGCAACACACTGAAATCCACCAATAACACCTTAGCAACCACATAACAACAACACACTAACAACTCAGAACAGCTTGAAAACTGCATAGCAACACACTAGCAACTGTGCAGCAACAAACTAACAACTTATTACAACTTATTAACTTAATACCTCATCAACTGCGTAGCGACACGCTAACCACTCAGAACACCTCAAAAACTGCAAATACTCAAAACACCCCAAAACTGCACACCAACACTTTTGATACACTAACAATTCAGAACACCGCAACTGCATAGCAACACTCTAACAAATCAGAATAGTTCAGAAAAACTGCATAGCAACACCCTAGCAACTCAGAATATCCCAAAAAGTGCACAGCAAAACACTAACAACACAGACCACCTCAGCAACTGCATAGCAAAACAATAACAACTCAAAACACCCCAAAAACTGCATAGCAACACCCTAGCAACTGCACAGTGACGCACTAACAACTCAGAACACTTCAGAAAAAGTGCATAGCAACACCTTAGCAACTCAGAATATCCCAAAAAGTGCATAGCAAAACAACATGTAAAAGACTGCATAGCAACACCCTGGCAACTACACAGCAACACACTAACAACTCAGAGCACCTCAGCAACTGCATAGCAAAATATTAACAAATCAGAACACCCCAAACACTGCATAGCAACACCCTAACAACTACACAGCGACACACTAACTCAGAACACCTCAGCAACTGCATAGCAAAACATTAACAACTTAGAACACCCCAAAACTACATAGCAAAACCCTAGCAACTAAAAAGCAACACACTAACAACTCAGAACACTTCAGAAAAACTGCATAGCAACACCCTAGCAACTGCAGAACAACACACTTATAACTCAGAACACCTCAGCAACTGCACAGCAAAAAATTAACAACTTAGAACACCCCAAAAACCACATAGCTAAATCTAAGCAACTGCACAGCAACACACTAACTCAGAACACTTAAGAAAAACTGCATAGCAGCACCCTAGCAACTCAGAACACCCCCAAAACTGCACAGAAATACCCTAGAAACTGCACAACAACACACATAAATCAAATCACCTCAAAAAATTGCATAGCAAGTATCAATTCAAACAATTCAGAACACCTCAGCAACTGCATAGCAACAGATTAACAACTCAGAACAGTTCAAAACAAAAAAACACCGTAGCAACTTAGAACACCTCCGCATCTGCACAGCAACACCCTAACAAGTGCATAGCAAAACACTAACAACTCAGAACACCCCAAAAACTGCATAGCAACACGCTAGCAACTGCGTAGCGACACACTAACAACTCAGAACAATTCAGCAACTGTCTGGCAAAAATTTAACAACTGCACAGCAACATAGTCAAAAAAAATAGGAAAATCAGTTAGCAACAACTCAGAATATCCTAGAAACTGCATAGCAACTCACTGAAAACCACCTTACAACCACACAAAGCTCTGGCAACCTCACACTAGTCTTCAGAAAATATGTCATTATAATAAAAGTGATAATATTTTGTTTTTTAAATGACATTTACCACTACATTTTAGTATTCACAGACTAAAAAACATAGCAATTAAGACTAAATTCTGCATTGCATGGTTCTAGAAGTGGTGTGGTTGGGTGGTTTGGTTTGGCAACTCTGTGCCAGCATAAACATGAGCAGAACATTTCCCCCACAAACAACCAATCACACAAGCCAACCATCAACTAATCACAGCTAATTAAATCAATGAGAAATTGCTGGAAAGGTAAACACAAGGCTTTCAGTGGAGTTGAGACCTTGAAGCCGTTAAGCAGAGGTAAAACACAGAAGTCTGGGGCTCAGAGACACGTGGATGGAGCCAGAAATTCATGATATACCCACATAGAAAATCCTATAAAAAAAAAAATAGAATTGAGTACGTATTGAGTTAAAGGTCATTAGTGTAAATGTATCATCATACACAGATCCTAAATTACTCCCCAAGAGGAAACCATTAGGACTTTTCTCCCAGTAAAGAGACATCTTGCAGCAATTGCAGTAAAACTGGTGGCAGGGAGCCATAGCTCCAGTAAAAGCAGAAATATTGTGAAATGTTTCGAATTGAATGCATTTTAAAAAGTAATTTATTCCTGTGATCCAAAGCTGAATTTTCAGCATCATTACTCTAGTGTTCATTGTCACGTGATCCTTCAGAAATCATTCTAATATGCTGATTTCCTCAAGAAACATCTTACTGACCCCATAATTGAAATTTAATAATTTATAAATGCGATGTGAAAAAGTATGTCGACAATAAATGATCTCATCATGTTGCACATCGTTAATTCATCAGTAAGTGGCCTCATCAAAATGAAAACTGTTATTTTGCGTTTTTATTCCAATTTCGTGCAAAAAAAAGCCTTAACTTTTTGCCAATCTGATGAAATAATAAAGACTGTGGGTTGATAATAATGGCTTGTGTGTAATAGCATTCCAAAGGTCAAATTGAGTGCATTGCAAAACAGTAGTTTTCAAAATAGTAGTTTGTTTCATACACCTGCGTGGAATTAGCATAGAGAGAGAGAGAGAGAATGTGTGTATATAGATGAAAACTAAATCAGTTAAAAAGAGAACATATGAACAAGAAAGGGAAGGAAGAGGGACGGGAAATAGAATATAAGTGGGATAAAGGGAAAACGCACATGAGAAGAGTTCCACGTGTACATTCAGGCAGGAAACTGTATATCTTCAGCAGGACATGAAAGAAAAACTAGGGGAGGGGGGAAACATGGTGCAGAGAGAGAGAGCGAAATAGAGGAAAAACAGTCATCATCCCAACTTTCCATCCATCACCCCATCTTTCTGAAGGGGGGCGGGGATGCGGTCATTGGTCGGGACCGCTCAGTATGCTAGAGGTGGTCTGAAAGTCTACTGCAAGACATGATGATACAGATACTGTGGCCTGAAACGCTCCAAGATGTCATTAACCTCTTAAAGGGATAGTTCACCTAAAAATAAACGTTCTGTCATCAATTACTCATCCTCATGTTGTTCCAAACCTGAAAGAATTTCATTCTTTTGTAGAACACAAAAGATGAAGACATCCTACGTTATCTGCTGGAACACCACTCTTTCTGTGCGAACAACAGTTAGCGAAAGTTAGAGTTCACGCTTTATAAGGTTTTAAATATGTATATTTTTCTTGCACAAATGCATTGTTTCCTTTCAGGAGGTTCCGGAGCCGTGTGCACTGTAAAAAACAATTTGTTGAGTCAACTTAAAATAATTTGTAACCTGGCTGCCTTAAAATATTAAGTTCAGTCAACTCAAAACAGTTTATTCAACTTGAAATGTTAAATTATACTAAGTGACAACTTAAAATTTTAAAGGCAGCTGGGTTACTTACCCATCTGTTAAGTTTAGCAAACACAAATATCTGTGGTTACTTAGTACAACTTAACATTTCAAGTTGGCTAAACTTATTTTAGTTAACTGAACTTAAAATTTTAAGGCAGCAGGGTAACAAATTATTTTAAGCTGACTCAACAAATTGTGTTTTTTATTTTTTACAGTGTGGAGAACTTTTTATGATGGATGAATGCACTTTATTGGACTACAGAATCTCAACAGCCATTCACTGCCATTATAAAGCTTGGAAATGCCAGGACATTTTTTAATGTAACTCAAATTGTATTAGTCTGAAACAAGAAAATCAAATACATCTAGGAAGTCTTGAGGGGTAACTTTTTCATTTTTAGGTGAACTATCCCTTTAAGCATCCTTTTTGAAATCATGGAAACTCCTGTGCCTATTCTCTGTAAATGCATGGAAATGCACTACCCAGAATTTCTCTTTTTGCTTTCCATGAATGAAACAAGGTCATACAGGTTTGGAAAGTCACGAATAGCCTCATTTTAAATTAACTCTTCCTTTAAAGAGAGATAAACATCAGAATGGAAAAGGTTAAAGATTGTTCCAGACCTGGACCAGCTAGAGAGAATCTGTGTGGATCTAGGCCGTGGCATCTTTATGAGAGGAAACATACTGTAAGACTCAAAATGATTTGGGGACACTACAAAGTCAACTCGGTGAACAGAGGCCACATTGTGCTCTGTGGAGCATAGTTCTAACTCTCACCATCTCTGGAAGTGACTCGCTTTTGTGGTTCTTGAGAGTTGGGATTTTAAATGTCACGGTGCATCCGTCAGAAACCTAGAAAAACAAATACCGTGTGATTAAAACCATATTAAACTATTAGATTGCATTAGCTAATATTACATGCGGTTAGTATGACTAACTAGATCTCATATTTGAAGAAAACATGAGTGGCGCTTGCCTGTGTGCAAAGGTCTGACCAGGTCAGCGCAGAAAGCAAGCTTTGTTGAACCTTCTAGATCTTTGTCCTTCGTTTTGTTTTGCTATTTACTTTTCACTTTATTCCCATCTGGTGTGTAGTATTCATGTATTTTTGGCCAAGCGGATCTTTCTCTTACTCTCTTTGCTGAGTAGCAGTGTGACTCAGTCCCGCAGTGATGATGAAATTGGTTCGGGTCCACTGGGTCCAAGTTCTGGCAGGAACGGACGAGAAAAAGCGCCAGTAACACGGAAATTTCCACTGCAGCCAAAAGAGCAGAAAACATTCACACAACACTGCAAAAACAGATACAGAACAACACAAAAACATCCGCGCCTAGTGACCAGCCCCGAACAAGGGACTCCAAAACTCTTGTGCTTGCTTGTTTTGGATGAGTTGGCCGTTCAAAGTTTAAAATTTACAACAGATAGCTGGACGACTTGCTAATGTCTTTTCTACGTTGTCCCGAAGAAGACTTCAGGCTGATGTCACATCTCACCAATAGAAAATGACATAAAAAGTCAAAAATACAGTCTACAGAAGCTAATCTTCTGTCAGAACTTGCCTGCAAACCATATTTATTCTTTTTTGTGCAAGCCTAAGTGTTTACAAACAAAAAACATTGTACAAGAGTTCTGAAATTAAGAACATTTACCCCGAATTGACATTGTGTAAACTTCCCAGCAACAAATAATTTGTCTGTCCACAATAGCCAATCAGAACACACTTCTGTTATATGAAGCCCAATTAGGATTAGCGGGGGGCGGGGCTACACCACATAACGCCAAAGAAACGAGCAAAGAGAAAAGAAACAAATCCGTTTTAAGCGTTATAATTCGTTTTTAACAGGTCCTGTAAGTGGCCATTCATACAGGAAGCGTTTTTAGGGTTAAAAACGTAAAACGTGCAGCGGAACGAACAAAAAACGCCTGGAAGTTTGTTTTAAAAAGCTTAACGCAGTTATCGGCGAGACGCTGCAGAATAGTCAGGGTTGCCAGGTTTTCACAGCAAAACCCGCTCATTTGCTACTCAAAACTAGCCCAGTCGCTATAAACACACATTTTTTGGCGGAGCTCCCTTGGTAAAATTCGCATCCCAGTGGCTAAATATCATGTTATTCGGTTGCGACATGAAAAACAACTCACGGAAACAGTATTAATGAAGCTCTATTCCGCGGGAAAACGCGTACTTGGCAACACCGTAAATAGTCCAACACGTCCGTTCTAGCGCACGTTTACGCAGAAAAAAAACGGAAAGTGGAACGCAAAAAACAGTTCTCAGTAAACGACTTCTTGCAATGGGTTCCAAATGGAAAAAAAAATTCAAACAGAAATGCAAAACAAAAGGACTCGGGCTGAATTCTGAATAGCATGTTACTGTTATTATTTTTCCAAAATAAAATATCTCTCCAGCATGCATTTCAAATTAGCCCATACTTCCCTTAAGGAAACAGGAATAGGGATAGGGATGATCACTTCTTAGTAGAATATAGTTAGTCTATCTAAGATTGCTCCCTTCAAGATAACTACAAAACAGATCTTGGTAAAGTCAACTTGAAACATCTGCAAACTATTTTACTCACATAAAGTGATATATCTTTTTTTCTCCACAAGAAAAAAAAATCCATCAGGAATTGGTTAAAAGTGTCTTTATATCCCAAGTATTTGGAGGGGAGGGCTTGATGATGTCAGCTGAAATGAAAGTCATTTCAGAGATGGAACAAGTTAAATTGGACGAAAGATTATCCTTTTTCATTAGAATTTCTGTGTAAAGAAAGTAAACAGGATCCATGTTTGCTGACTTTAAGAGACAAATCAAGTGTTTTTTCTGTTTTACACATCACTCTCTCCATCACTGAAAATCTCATCTTAACAATAAGTCAGCTAATTTCACACACGTGTTCACTCGCAGATCCAGCCACATCGAGGATCGTTTCTCACCCGGTGAGTCATGCGCTAGGAGATGATGTGAGTGTTCTGGCGGCCGCGGTGCTGTGTGACCCACGTTTGTGGTTTTATGAAGGAGACAGAGAACAGATTGGCTTGTCAGAGGTTCGTTTTCGAGCAATGTTTGGTTTAAGTGCTACATTGTAATGAAGCTCAACATGATAGATGGAGTTTGCTGGAGCCGCTGCACTGCTGACTCATACTGTGGAGAATGTGGAAGGGTCACTGCATGTAGGAGGTGGAGAAGAAGGAGAGGAGGAGGAGGAGGAGGTTGGGGCCCCAGAGGGCCACAGGGACCCAACATCTGGATAACCGACTCGATCTATAGCGACACCGCAGTGAAAACGGTGTGAAACATGAGCCGGATTTGGGACAGAAAGATCTGGATCTAAATCCAGTCCGACACTAAATAAAGACAAGAGATATTGAAAGAGTTTTCGAAAGAAACAGGAATCCAGCGTCTGTCTGGGGCTGCAAATCTCAAAAACAGGCTTGGCCTTGTAAACTTCACACACACACACACACACACACACGTCTGCTTCGGTCATTAGTGAAGGGAAAAAAGCTGGAGGGAAAGATTAAGAAATGGTGCATTAGTTGCTTTGTTCAAACTTCTCATAAACTCTTCTACAAATCAATGCATCACATTAAAGTGGCTGTTTAAGAAATACGGTACAAGAGGCTGTGATATATTGTAAATAAAAGGTAAATACTACACTATAGATTTATAATGTATATACTATACACATTTTGAAATGTTGTATTGACATCATTATCTAAGACTGGTAATATCCATTTATAATCACCTGTTCAACAAAAAAATAAATACTTTCACGCCTGTTAAACTCCTGTGATGGAGTGTGACTGCCACCTAGTGGACACATCATGCAAACACATTTTTAGTTTTTCTTAGCATTTAAATTACCTTTTCCCACATTCAGTATGAATTTAGTGTTAGTTTTATTATTGCTACTATTGTTAATCAAAATAAACACAGAAATACATTACTACTGCAATGAATTTGCACTGTAAAACAATATATTTATCAAATATTTATGGATGTTTTAATTAAATATCAGCTTTTATCAGTGTTGGGGGGTACCGCATTACAAGTAACGCGAGTTACATAATAATATTACTTTTTTCCAAGTAACTAGTAAAGTAACGCATTACTTTTGAATTTCTGAGAAAATATCTGAGTTACTTTTTCAAATAAGTAAC